>CAUYLG010051719.1:0-27997 GCA_963573385.1 Cacajao melanocephalus | reverse complement strand
CAAGACAAATTTATACCCACATTAAAACAGACACATAAATTATAGTATACCCATGTAATTGAAGTTGCTTATCTGCTTAAGGAGTTTTTGGACCGAGATGACAGGGTCTTCCAAATATACAATCATGTCATCTGCAAACAGCAGTATTTTTAAAATCACAATTTGAAAAGTAAATTAAAATGTTTAACATTTTGGTAACAGAGAAAGGAAACAAATAAGACCCCTGTGTAAGCCTTTCATTCCCTGCGGATCAACCATTTCTAGTAAGTTATGTAAAGTGTCTACTTCACCAGCCAGTACGATCAGCAATAGGGAGCTATTACTCCGGGGACATTCTTAGACTTTAACATTTCACTAACAAGTAAAATTTCAAAACAGTTTTGGGAATTGGTGGTAGTATGCCAAGTTTTAGTTTGCCAAGTGCCATCTACTGGCACTACTCTTTTTACAAATGAAATACATGTTAACCACAAAAAATGGGCATGATCTCAGAATAAAAGACTGTTTTTTAAAAAAGAAATTCGTCTTATAGAATATTTTGCTGGCTGGGCGTGGTGGCTTACGCCTGCAATCCCAGCAGGGAGGCCGAGGCTGGTGGATCACCTGAGGTCAGGAGTTCGAGACCAGCCTGATCAATAGGGTGAAACCCCATCTCTTCTAAAAATACAAAAATTAGCCAGATGTGGTGGTGGGCAGGTGCCTGTAGTCCCAGCTACTCAGGAGGCTAAGAAAGGAGAATTGCTTGAGCCAGGGAGGCGGAGATTGTAGTGAGCTGAGATCATGCCACTGCATTCCAGCCTGGGTGAACTGAGCAAGACTCCATCTCAAAACAAAACAAAACAAAACTATTTTGCCAAATTTTTTTAAATTTTTCATTTTTCATTTTTCCAGAATGAAAATGTTATTACCAACTTGCGTTTTGCCCATTTGCCTGGCTTAGTTACTATAGCCCAATGACTATAATTGAATCTTTATTTGATGGGACCTAGTCTTTAGCATTTTAGGTCCATGATGCTGAATATCAGTGAACAGTAACAAGAACATTAAGGTGAGAAATGCTAGACACTTGGCTGAATTCATTCTAATCCTGAGATCTTATACTAATCCTGCAACCACACATCCTAATTTAGACAAGTATACTACCATTTACTTTAACTTCAGATGAGATTGTTTTTGTTTCTGTTGAGTTTTAAAGTACTTTCTAGGTATTATAATTGAAGGTCTTTTTACTTGGATTCTTGTCTGTTGAAGGCACTCTGCCAGTAACCACCCAAAGAACTGAGAATTTTGATATCATACTCTTTAGCCTAAAGTCTTTTTCAAATTAGAATAATTGAATTCAAGAAAGCAATTCTTTGAAGGTGGGTTCTACCTAAATGAGTTGAGGGGAAGCACAATAAGAATCCATAGAAATGAAAGGAGTACTATATACAAATAATCTTTTAACCTTTCCTAGAACTGAAGCAGATATTAGGACAACATTCAACTTCCCATGCCTTAAAAACAATAATAAGGGCATGCAGTTTGTAGGAGAGCTCTCCTGATCTGTCAATGCCTGCAATGCATGTCTCATATTTCAACCTGCTGACATTGTCCCGCCCACAGGCCTGGTGGAATAATTACAGGGAAGCTCCCTGGACGATGAGACAGGCAGGAGTTTTTCTGGGCACAGGCTCTACTGTATTAGAGAGTAGAAATGACAACCTCAACCTTAAATGTGAGTTTCTTTCCAAACTTGAAATTAGTTGGTGTTAAAGTATCTCAACCACGGAAAAAAAACCTTTTAGTGGTTTTATCTTGTCTTGAAATGGATATCTTTGACCCAGGTCCTGGATGTCTGGGAAGGGCATGCATTTGCAGCCTCAGATTTCTTGAACTGCGATTCTCAAAGAACCTTCCATCAGAAAGGACTTTGCAGAAGACTCACACAACATTGGTGCTTCCATAGGCTTCATACTTGACTCCGTCCCTCATTCTTCTCTACCTCAGGCCATCTCAGACTTGTAGCTGCAGCTGTCACTTAGAGCTGCACAGCTCTTGAATTGGTACCTCCAGCCCTGACTTCTCTTCAGTGCTCCAGACACATGTATTTCTCTGCTTGCCAGACATCTTCCATACAACAGGCACTTTAAACTCAACATATTCCAAATCAAACTAATCACATTCTGCCCACCACTGGCAACCTTCTTCACCCTCTGATTCCTTTATTTTGGTTACTAAGCAGTGTCATTCACCAAACTGCTCAAGGCAAAAACCCTGGTATCGGCCTCAACTTCACTCTCTTCTTTCACCTCCATTGTCTAACAGTCACCAAGGTCTGTGTCCTTCTATCCTAACATATCTTACCTTTCCATTCTCTTGCTTCCATCCCATTGTCACTGCCCTGTTTCAGGCTCTCATCACTTCTCACCTGGACTGGGGCAACTGTTTTCTTTTTTCTTCATTAAAATTTTTTTATTTATAATTGACACCTAATAAGTATACATGTCTGTGGGGTACCGTGTAATGTTTCAATACATGTATTTATTATATAATGATCAAATCAGGATAGTTGTCCATCACCTCAAACCTTTATCATTTCTTTGTGATAAGAACTTTCAAGGTCTTCTTTCCTAGCTATCTTGAAATGTACAATACATTGTTATTAGCTATAGTCACCCTACTATGTAGTAGAACACCAGAAATTAGTCTTCCTATCTAACTATAACTTTGTACCCATTGGCCAACTTCTCCCTGTCCTACCACTCTCATCCACTCAGGAGCCTATGGTCACCATCGTTCTACCCTCTGCCTCTATGATATCAACTTTTTTAGATTCCACATGTGAGTGAGATCATTTGTCTTTCTGTGGTTGGTTTATTTCATTTAACATGATGTCCTCCACGTTCATCCACGCTGTTGCAAATGACAGGATTTTGTCCTTTTTTATGACTGAATAGTATTGTATTGCATATATATACATACACACATATATATGTGTGTGTGTATATATATATATACACACACACACATTTTCTTTATCCATTCATGCATTGATGAATGCTTAGCTTCATTTCATCTCTTGCCTATTGTACTAAGCCCTCACTATAGTGCTCACTATACTTGCAAAAGAGGTATCGGGAGTATGACATATTAATTTCAATTCCTTTGGATATATATCCAGTAGTGGAATTGCTGAATCATATGGCAGTCCTACTTTTAATTTTTGTTTTTTTGTTTTTTTTTTTTGGAGACAGAGTCTCACTCTGTTGCCCAGGCTGGAGTGCAGTGGTGCGATCTCGGCTCACTGCAACCTCTGCCTCCCAGGTTCAAGCAATTCTCTACCTCAGCCTCCCGAGTAGCTGGGATTACAGGCATGTGCCACCATGCCCAGCTAATATTTGCATTTTTAGTAGAGATGGGGTTTCACCATGTTGGCCAGGCTGGCCTTGAACTACTGACCTTGTGATCCACCCACCTCAGCCTCTCAAAGTGCTAGGATTATAGGCGTGAGCCACCACACCTGGCCTATTTTTAATTTTTTAAGAACTTCCATATTGTTTTCCATAGTGGCCATGCTAATTTACATTCCCACCAACAGTATATGAGTTCCCCTTTTCTTCACGTCCTCGCCAGTAATTGTTATTTTTTGTCTTTTTTTGATAATAGGCATTCTAACTGAGGTGCAGTGATATTTCATTATAGTTTACATTTGCATTTCCCGGATGATTAGTGATGTTGAGCATTTTCATATATATATATATATATATATATATATATATATATATTTCTATGTCTTCTTTTAAGAAATGTTTATTCAGGTCTTATTCCCATTTTTGATTGGATTATATGGGGTTTTAAAAAATGTTTTTGCTATTGAGTTGTTTGAATTTCTTATATATTCTGGATATTAACCCACTAAACCAGTGCATAGTATGCAGATATTTTTTCTGATTCTGTAGGTTGCCTCTTTGTTGATGGTTTCCTTTGCTGTGCAGAAGGTTTACAGTTTAATGTAATCCTATTTGTCTATTTTTACGTTTGTTGCCTGTGCTTTAGAGGTTCTATCCAAAAAATTATTTCCCAGAGCAATGTCATGAAGCATTTCAAGCATTTCCCCTATGTTTTACTCTAGTAGTTTTATAGTTTTTAGGTCTTCCATTTACATCTTCAAATCCATGTTGAGTTTATTTTTGTATATGGTGAGAAATAGGGGCTTAGTTTCATTCTTCTGCATGTGAATATCCAGTTTCTCCAGCATCATTTATTAAAGAAACTGTCATTTTGGGGTAACTGCTAACAGGTCTCTGGGGCTTGGTATTACTCCACCAGAACCCTTTCATATAGCTGTCAGAGAGATGGCAGTAAAATAGTTTCTTTCTCTCTGCTGTTTAAACCTATCTAATGATTCTTCACTGCCATTAGAATAAAGTCCAAACATCTTGGCATGTCATATCAAGTCCTTCCCCCTCTGGTGCCCATCATCCCAGCTACCTCCTCTGACACTCTCTACCATGCATCCTATGATTGCCCCCCAATTTTACATTCTCTTCATTTTCCTGATTAAAATAATAACAATTGGTGATTACATGTCCTACTCTCTTTTGCAGTTAGATGTGGCCAGGTGACAAAGTTCTGGACAGTGGAATGTAAACAGAAGTATCATGTAAGAGTTTCCAAGAACTTTTTCAGGAGGGAGCAGACACATGTCCTTTGCTCTCCTGTTGTTTTTTTTTTCTCCCTTCTCCATCCTACAGCCTAGAATACAGACATGATGGCTAGCATCCTGGACTATGAACATGAGGATCACAGCCAAGGGAAGGAGAAACGGCAAGCTGGAATGTGCGATGGAACAGAACTGCCACAGCCTGACTACCTACCACTGGAATTCTCTGTGAGAAATGAAACTGGCCCAACAGTCTCATAAACAATTGTTTTTGGACAAACATAGAAATGGCCCCTTCTGTTGTTAAAGCTTGAAATTCGCATTTGTTTAATCTGAGTTCCTTCCTCAGGAAAGGACCTTCAGGCCTCTCAAAAAAGTACCAGAAAACTGACACTCACCAGATGCTTCCTTGCCCCCTATTTTCTTAAACATTGTTACCTATCTTCCCTGCTATATAAGCCCCTAGTTTTAGTCAGTCAGGGAGATGGATTTGAGACTGAGCTGCCATATCCTTGGCTGCAGCACCCGATTAAAGCTTTCTTCCTTGGCAATACTTGTCATCTCAGTGACTGGCTTTCTGTGCCACAGGATCTAGACTGAACCCCTTGTGTTTCCATAACAGAAACAGACCTCTAACTTGGTCAAGCCACTGTTATTCTGAGTATCTGTCCCTTGCTGCTGTGCCTAATCCTAACTGACACAGAATTTGGTACCAGAGCTGAGATAATACAGGTCACTCCATGCTTAGTGTTTTCTTTCTTTATGTTCACAAGAATTCAAGAAGCTGGTCAACCCCACAATCTTTGAATTCTTCATGCTTGCCATAAAGATGTATTACCATAGTCACTTGGCCTTCTAACATTTGATTTCCATGGATACTTTTTCTCCCAGGTGACTACAAGTGATTATTTTTGATTCAGAGTTTCACTCTGCTTACCCAGGCTGGAGTGCAATAGTGCAATCTCGGCTCACTGCAACCTCAGCCTCCTGAGTTCAAGCAATTATTCTGCCTCAGCCTCCTGAGTCGCTGGGATCACAGGCACCTGCCACCACTCCTGGCTAATTTTTGTATTTTTAGTAGAGATGAGGTTTCAGTATGTTGGCTAGACTGGTCTCGATCTCCTGACCTCAGGTGATCCACCCTCCTTGGCCTCCCAAGGAGGGTGCTGGAATTACAGGCATGAGCCACATCCAGCCTACAAGTGATAATTTAAAGAACTGTTCTGCCACTGCATGCCACAGACTGGTAGGCCTTGCAAAGTACATCTGATTGGCAGAATCACATCCAGAAACATAGCTTCAAGGAATTCTTAAAATGTGGCTTTATTTCTAGATGTGCAGAACAGGCAAAATACTGGGAACAGATGTTGAGTGAGTTGATCCAGAGTGTCTGGCAGACATTCCTCAATCCAGCCTTATGAGACAAGTCATTCTTTGCCAGACTTGCCAAGATGGTAGGGCTTCCTTTAAGTGATTTCTGCATCTTCTTCTGCCCTGAATCTTATCTTTCTCCCTCCCTCCTATCTCTGCTTTGTGGGCTTATGCTACTCTTTCAATATCCAAATCCAACATCATCCCTAGTAGAGCAAATCCATCCTGCTTGCTGCTGGCTCTGAGTAGTTGTTGAGACAATGTTTGTCGAACTTATGAATATTGATAACGTCTCCAAAGCTCCTCCTCTCTTAGACCAGAGGGATAAGAGTATATAGACTCTGGCCATGTGTGCTGGCTCACGCCTCTAATCCCACTGAAGCGGCCTCGCTATCTGGGGTAAATACCAAGGTTCTTAGTCTCACAACCAAGGAAATGGAGGTCACACACACACACACACACACACACACACACAGAGTGAGATTGGAGCAGGAGTTTAATAGGCTAAAGGTAAAACAGCTCTCTGTCACAGAGAGGGATCCCGAGTGGGTTGCCAGATTGTAGTAAAAATGTCAGGGATTTTATAAACGGGCTAGTGAGGATCGGGTATCTTATCTTCCTAAGGCCAGAAGATTTAGTTGGGACCAGGTGTGCTATCTGCGTAGCGCAGTTTTCTGTAGCTCTCACCCAATTCCCTGATCATGTAGGCAGACTCAGTCTGTGCTGCTTCGTTTTGCTTATCTGGGAGCGAGAGTTTCTCTGTCTGTTCCCAGACAGCTTCCTGCAGCTGCAGGCATCTCCCCAAGTCTGCTTTTAGCTTCGCTATCTTAGTGAGCCCAAAGGGAAAGGAATGTCCTTAGTAAGGCCCACTGTTTTTACTGGGGTCCATTGTATGAGTGTGAAGTTTGGTGATTACCCAGGGGACTCCCCACCTCCTTCTGTGCCCAAGTTATTATCTGTGTTTTTACAGCTTAATATTTCAGGCCGTTCTTTCTAAGGAGAGAATTGATTTCCTTGAACTGAATGAGGTTAGAAAGGGAGCTTTCTGAGCTGCTTCTTGTTAGAAGGAAAGTTTTCTGCCGGGGGACTCTTTACCCTGTCTACCTAAATAATTTCTTTCAGTCCACTTAACATATTTTCCCCTCAGGAATGGAATCCCTAACTGCTGTTATGGGGAATTGGGTGACAACTTCTTCTGGCTACTTTCACTTTTTCTGGCTACTTTCCACTGGAGAGGGGCATGGTATGGAAACAGCAGCTAGGGCTCCTCCTGGGGTGGATCTAAGGGTCCCTGGTAGGAGGGTGGTTTTGATTTTGGCTCCATTTGCAACACCATCTGAAGCTTGATGGGTCCCAGGCGAGAAGAGATCAACTTTCAAGGAGGTTTAGAATACATGATTCAAATATGAGTATTAAGACTACCATTATTAGTGGGGTATTATAGGCCGTAACCATGACAACAGAGTTTGATAACTGAGTCATTTAGATGGGTTGTGCTGTTGTAAGTGGGTGTATGGGACTTGGCTTTGTTTCGCTTCCTTGGTTTTACTTTCCCTCCCAAAAAAGTAAACCTCAGGGTTATAGGTTACCTGGCAGGATTGTAGGCGCCCAGAACTAGAACATTGCTCCAGATTTTTACATTACCCATTCCTTTCTGTCTCCTTTGAGCCACAGCTGGAGATTGACGGTTGCTTTACAGGAATAAGCATGATCAGTTTAAAATGCAGACAAGAACTTAAAAACAACTAATGAGACTAGAAGTCAATGACAGATTGTATTTGTGCATTTTCACACTGCTGATGAAGACACACTTGACACTGGGCAATTTACAAAAGAAAGAGGTTTAATGGACTTACAGTTCCATGTGGCTGGGAAGGCCTCACAATCATGGCAGAGGCGAAAGGCATTTCTTACATGGTTGTAGCAAGAGAGAAATGAGAGCCAAGCAACACAGGTTTCCCTTTATCCATCAATCAGATCTCATTTGAGTTATTCACTACCATGAGAACAGTATGGAAGGAACTGTCCCTGTGATTCAGTTATCTCTCACTGGGTCCTTCCCACAATTCTGGGAGTACAATTCAAGATAAGATTTGGGTGGGGACACAGGGCCAAACCATATCACAGACTACAATAAGTTTGGAACATAATTTCTCTCTCTTCAGCCCTCATTTTTATTAAAAACAACTTATGATAGGACTGAGCTGTTTGCACAATAAACTTTAGTCTTACACTTGGCCTGATTATTTGCAAAAAGTGTAGCAGGAATAGTTACCTCTATGTAGGCCTTTTTGATTGGCTCTGATAGAACTCTGTTCCACAAGGAATCTCGGATAGGACTTTTTAAAGCCAGGCCCAGCCATGCGTTTGTACCCTCAAATACCTATGAGTTGGAGAAACTTCTTTCTTCTTGAGGTTCCAGGAGCATGGGATTTATGGGCTTCTTAGAAAGTGACATTCTTTACTCATCACAGGTCAGGAACCCTGTACAGAGACTGTAGACAAGGTATGAGACCAGTTTTTCCAAGGGGCTTTCTTTGGTTCTGCAAGTCAAAGCCTTGCAGTCCAACCCTTGGTAAAAACATCTGGTGTTTTGTTGCAAAAAAAAAAAAAAAAAGGATTCTTGTTGGATTGATGATGCAAATAACTATATTGTTGTAATTCAAGAACACTTGCAACTAGTTTCCAAATTCTAGAGAACCTAGGCAGACAGAAACAAACATGCTCCAAACCTTGTATATTTGACTTAGTTCTTAAAGGCTTTTAAGAAAGTTTCCTTGATTCTGAAAAACAAAATAAGGGTCACCAGTATTCCAAGAATAAATCAAGAATATTGCTTTAGTTTTCTATTAGTTCAGTCCATTCCATTAACTCTTGTTCTGCTTGTTATTCATAAACATGTCAGCTTTTTATGAGTCCTGTACATTTTCTTTTATCAAAAACCTGCATTTAAGAGCACCTGTTAAAGTTCCACAGCCAATTATAAACTATGTTTTTGAAGAAGAATCAAATAAGACAACAATTTTTTTAAAATGACAAAACATGCAAGGTGGTTACAGTCAAGAACATGATTGACAAATTTGTTTATTTCTGTGGCTTACAATAACCTAACAACCTTAATTGTGATTAGTAGCATGTATTCAGACATTAGAACGTTAGACATCCCATACAGTTTTGGAACATATGTTAATATTATTCCCTAAAATATAACCTGAAGAGTATTAGACATCATTTTGGCAATTTCATGTTCCTAAACATGTTAAAGAATCCTATTTACCTCTCTTCTGGATGTTCCAGGAGCCCTGTGCAACACCAAAACCTGGGGTGCAACCTTTGGTGTGCAACACCAAAGCCCTGTGCAAAACCAAAACTTAGGAAAGACAACCTTGAGACTAAAGTTTGATTTTGGG
Source organism: Cacajao melanocephalus (assembly GCA_963573385.1). NCBI lineage: Eukaryota > Metazoa > Chordata > Mammalia > Primates > Pitheciidae > Cacajao > Cacajao melanocephalus. The sequence continues at coordinate 18,571 of CAUYLG010051719.1, read as the reverse complement.
AAGCCTGTTAAACATCTGCAAAATTTAAAACACTTGATATTATAAAATAGAATTTTGGATTACCATAAGTTTTTTGTTTTGCCAAAATGATGAGTCAGAAATTTAAAAAAGCAAAAACCATTCATCAGCCCTTTGTATTACATGAAAATCCTATTCAAGAGAGAAAGTTAAATTTCACCCTTGCATTCATTTGCTATTAATGTTAACCTTGATTTTTAATGAAACTTTATAGACGATCCTATTCAATCTTAATCTGGTTTGGCCATTGAGGTGATATTTACACAAACCTTTTATAACCCTCTACAAATTTTGCTAAAGAGTAGATTAGCATTTTAAGAAAACCTTGTTGTGCTCATATTTTAATGTTTAATTTATAAAACTACATAATACCCTTTTGAAATTAGTTAATATGTTCACACACAGAGTTTCCTTTGCAGGATTAATTTTTACAATCTTTTAACAATTTGCTTAAACCTTCTGCTTTATTTTATTTAAGATAATCCTTCTAGGCAAAATGTACATTTCCATGCCTTCTGATCTTTAACTAAAAACAGCTTTCACTATTTTTTTAAACACCTTTCATGCAAATCCATGTTCAGTAGTTTCAATTACATGTCATACTGGTAACTCTTAGCAATTTTTAATTTTAATGTAAAAGCTGGTAGATAGTTTTAATTATGTGCTAGATGCAGATAAAGTTTGACTGTTTCAGCATAGTTAGGGGCATGGTTACTTCCATATGTTCCCAGGCCTTACCCATTGTGAAGCAGGCAATTTGACAAATTTGAAAGGTTAAAGAAACAGTTACAACCTTAAAACATTTATCAAACCTAGTATCTGACCTGCATAATTTAGATTACATTTTTACATATTGAAAGCATTTGTATTTTACCGATAATTTCTAAGGCTGTTTTTATTTTTGAAGATTAAAGTTGTGTGAACTGAAAGATACTGTAACAGCTTTTATTTTTTCTTTAAAAATATTTGATTTAAGTGCTTCTTTTTCTTAGGCCAATTAATTAGAGCGCTTTTCAAATAGACATTACACACGTAACACACATATAGCCACACAGACAAACAGAAAAAGATCCAGTAGTTACAAGATTTTCCAGTTGCTAATTTCCCAATTGGATTATTGGCCTGCTGGTGAGACCCTTTAAGAACAGGACTAGGAATACAGTTTCCAGGGCCTAATAAACAAGCAAAGCTGGAAGACAAAGACAGATTTTGAGAACTACTTATTCGCCTTTAATTCCAGGGGTTCCATAAAACAGAGATTTTTCCCAAAATGGGATTTGTGGCAACTTTTCTGTTTTCCCAAGGAGTCCCAGGCCCCCAGAAGTCATTGTAGGGTCCTTCCTGCATGCTGCAAGAGTGGCAAGACACAGTGAAAAAAGGAATTCAGTCAACTGAGGAAAAAAAACAAAACAAAACAACCTTTTCCAGGAAAACAAGATCTATGAAGAGAAAAACATAAAGGCCTTTAAAATATATCCATAGGTTGGATATCCACTTTTAATTAAGCTGAGTGCTCTTTAGGAACATTTTGTTTTTCATAAATAAAACTTTACAGAGGAGATAAAGTGATTCTTATCATTTCTCCCCCTAGTGTGCACCACTGCTTGTCCGCAATCACAGTGAGTTTCTCCAGTTTTCTCTGGGAGAAAGTGGCTGAGCTCAGTCAGTGGCAGGTTTTCAACTGGACTGCAGATCCCTTTAGCAGCAACGCTTGATATTTGAGGAGAAAATTGTCTTTAGCCAGAGACTTTCCTTAGTGGACAGTAGTCCTGTTACATTGTGCGGATTAAACAGTTAAGTTATCCCCAATTGTTAACCCATTGGCTCTAGAGCTGGACCTCCAGTCCTAGTCAAAACTCCCAGGGCTATTTTCTTCCTTTCTGATATACACAAAGATTAAATACCTTCCCTATGGGAAGGCTGAGAACTGGTGTTTCAAGTAAGGCTTGCTTTAGCTGCTTTAAGGCTTTTGTGTTTTAGGTTCCCAAGTTAGGGAGCTTCTTGAGTTTCTTTTATGAGTTGGTATAAAGGATGAGCTATTTCACCATACCTAGGTGCCCACAGTTTGCAAAATTCAGTAATGCTCAAGAATTTTCTTAATTGTTAAAGGAAATGGGCTTAATCCTGTCCTTACGTGGTGCTCTGGTTCCTTTTGTGCCAGGTCTGTCCCATAGACCCTGGCAGATGGATGAAGTGAGTACTCAGACACAGGTAGGCAGTGTAAGAGCAGCTAGGTGACTGGCTGGCTCTAGTGGCCAGAGAGCACCCCCAAAAAGCTGGAGCTGCTTGCTTTCGTTCAGTGCAGGCACAGTGCCAAAAACCTGAGCCAACACAACCTGCAGGTACTTAACATTTATTGTTTTCCTTTGAGGGAGCGTCATGCACACTGATGATCAAAGGTCAGTTCTTGGTCAACATAAGTAAACAAGCCTGTTTAAGCTAATTTCCCCCACACTGGCTTGTTCCTATTCCTTGGCCTCTGCCTCAGGGTTATAGAACAGCTGCTTTCAGCTCTTCTCCCCCGGGGCTCTGAAGAACCTTCCGACCTTTCAGAAGGTTTGAGTCCTTTCCCTATAGGTTTTCCACCACTCTGACTGATTCTCCCACACTTCTGTTAAGATAAGGCCTAGGTATTTTACTGAAGTTGGACAGAGCTGAGCTTTAGATTTTGAGATCTTATATTCCCTTTTAGCTAAGAAATCGAGACGAGTCTTAGTGCCTTCCTGAGACTGACTTGATTGGGGCACTGAGGAGAGTGTCATTTACATACTGCAAAGTTTCAACTTGAGTGTGAGAAAAACTACAAAGATTTTTAGACACAGCCTGTTTCAGCAACTTCCTTTTGATATCAGGGGCTGCCTGAGTAAGGAACCTATTTTTTATTGAATTGGAAGACAGGGAAGTGTGTTTTATTAAAGCTTCTCTCAGCCTTCCCAGAAAGGTAGTGAGATTTTTATCTGGTTTCTGGTTCAACAGGGACAGTTTAGAGTAATTAAGAGGTTTGGTCCTGCTCTTTCTTAGGCCTCTAATACGCACATAAAAAGTGTTTCCTTTTCCATTCATCTACAGGGTCACAGGGATTCCAGTCAGGATTGTCAAGAGGTACAGCTGCTCTCCCTATTGGGAATGGTGGTTCTGTTATTTCCTCACCTTCCTTATCTCCCCTTTTCCTTTTTGCTCTACCAAAGGGGACATGTTGTTCGTCTCCAAACTCTGCTGCTGCTTGCAGACGTGTCTGTTTTTCAGCTGCAGTGAGGGTTTGGCTTAGAAACAACATAACATCCCTCCCTGTGAGGTCAAACACTCAGTTAAATTTTGGGAGGCCTCTATATACCTATTAGGGTTATCAGCCCATTTGCCTTAGGTCCTGCAATGAGAAGGGAACATGTACCTTAGTGGTGCTCCTTCCACCTGGCATTTCTTGTAGGGGTAGGAGTGAAGCTGGGGCAGTGGGGTACTTTGGAGATGGTGGAGCTGGAGGAGCTGATAGTGCAGTTGGAGGGGGCCCTGGATAAAGGGGACTGGAAGGACTAGGGCACTTAGAAGCTGCCTCCAATGGCTCCTCCAAAACTTGCTCTTCTGACTTAGGGAAACTGCTCTCCACAGACCTGCCTGATATGACTACTAGAAGGGCTGAGTGGATTGTCTAATGCTTGCAAAGGTCTGGGTTGTCTTGCAGGGCAAAGGAAGCCTGTACACAGGGAACCTTGGACCGTTTGCCCTTCCATCTAAAGAAGAAATCTAATTGTTGGATAAGATTAAAGTTAAGATTCCCTTCACTCCTGAGTTAAGAAACAGAACCTTAAGAAAGTTAAGGTTCTGTTCATTCCTCAGATGGTAGGAAGACCACACTTCAGAGTTTGGGGATTAAAGATGTTCAAAATGTACTCCAGAGGAGTGCAGACCAAAGATGGCTTGCTACCCATCCTAGAAAAGAGACAAGAGGTATCCCTCAGTCTCCTTGTTCTTTTTGGTGTGACCCAGGGTGGAGGGGATGACAGTGGGAGTGTCCCCCTGACTGTTCTCCCTCCTTGGTCCGTTGGTCCCAGCACAGTGTGTGCCACCCCGTGGTTGTAGGCGTCACCCTCAAACCATTGTCCCAGAGGAGCTAAGTAATGGTGATAGTCACGCTTACCCATGTGACCTTAGTCCTCTGCCTGGTAATTGCCCTTTGACCTCTCAGTCTTGTGTGACCTGCATGGCTCCTTGATGGATAGGTATCAGAAGAGATTATGTAACAGTTGCATTTGAGCAAGGCCCCTTAATGGAGGGAGTATACTGGGCTGAGCTTTATACTCTGCTAATATGGACTGGACTAGAGAATTTATTTTTAGGTGGTGGTTCCAGTTAACTTCCAAACACAAAATCCCCTTTCTATTTAGATGAAATACTAGTTGCAGGCAGAACAGGTGTCTCAAGAGAACATAAGGGTCAAATGATAGCCTTCCTGCTAATGGAGAGAGTATTGAGACTAAAATTTGGTTTTGGAGGACATTTTTCTCCTCACTGCTAAAAGCAGAGTTCTCCCACTCTCCGAGGGGCATACAGTTTCATCTCTATTAGAGGAATGTCAAAGGGAGAAAAAGTGAAAAGCTAGAGGCTTTTGGCAAAGGGCAGACTAGGTTGCCAATGGAGAGAATTCCCATTCCACTAAGTGGCGCTGTAAGCTTTGAAATAGCAGGAAGTAACTTGGCCTCCGTATGGACAGAGAGGGGAGTCTGAAATGTCGCAGGTCGTCCCTACAGCATGCCTCCTGGCAGGAGAAAGTTAATTCGCCTCATAAAGGGACTATCCAGTCTGACTGGGTAGTGCTGGCTCCCCACATGGGAAAAGAATCAACCTAGATAGAGAGAGGGACATTCACTGATAGGGAGATAACCTTCTCCTCAACCCCAGGAAGTGCTATCATTAGGAGTTAAATAGTCTTTGAGATCTGAATCATGAAATCCTCCTGTTTGTAGAAAGTCACAAAAGCAGCAAGCCCTTGACCAGCAATTCCTTGTTGCTAAGGTGGTTGCTAAGCCTGCCTAACTGAATTATTTCCCTGGGCTGTAAAATTTCCCACAGCGTTTCCTACAGAAAGGGGATGGGACACATGGTGACCTTGGAAAGGAAAGGAGGAAACTAAGATTTGCAATAAGAAAGGTTGGCGATCTTGTGGCTGATACCCAGTCGGGCAGTCGGAGGCTAGGGTCAGTCCAGGAGCCTTCGGACAACACCAAGGTGTAGCCCTGGCCAGAAATCTTCAGTTGCCCCGGGACCTATTCCAGTGCCACGCGATGGCAAAGTTCTCCATGAAAGGAAACTGGTTTGGACAGAGCCAACATTCCCAGCACTCTGAGGGCACTGGGGGATCGACTGAGTCCTCCCCAGCAAGCTTCACATCTGAGTCTTTAAGACTGGTGGCTAGCCATTATGACTCATTAATCCACTGACAGATACCCGATTTTTTAATAGTTCTTTGAGAGAATAAAAACTGGAGATGAGAAGCCTCAGAAATGAAAGTAGAGAGTCTGCTCCTTTACTTACCATTCCAATGAATTCACCTTCAAATCCTAGACAGGGCCCCAAAATGAAGCAGCCTCATTGTCTGGGGAAATACCAAGGTTCTTGGTCTTATGGCTGAGGAAATTGACGTCACAGTCACACACACACAGAATGAGATTGGAGCAGGAGTTTAACAGACAACAGGAAATAGAAGCTCTCTGTCACAGAGAGGGGTCCTGAGCGGGTTGCCAGGTTGTAGTAAAAATACCAGGGATTTTATAAATGGGCTAGTGAGGAGGGAGTGTCTTATCTTACTATGACCCAAAGATTTAGTTGGGACCAGGTGTGCTATCTGCATAGAGCAGAGTTTTCTTTGTTTGTTTGTTTGTTTTTCGAGACAGAGTCTCACTCTGTCACCCAAGCTAGAGTGCAATGGTGTGGTCTCAGCTCACTGCAACCTCCACCTCCCGGGTTCAAGTGATTCTCCCGCCTCTGCCTCTGGAGTAGCTGGGACTGCAGGCACGTGCCACCACACCCAGCTAATTTATTTTTATTTTTAGTAGAGATGGGTTTCACTATGTTGGCCAGGCTGGTCTCAAACTCCTGACCTTGTGATCTGCCTGCCTCAGCCTCCCGAAGTGCTGGGATTACAGGCATGAGCCATGGCGCCCAGCCCTAGAGCAGAATTTTCTATCAGCTCTCACCTCATTCCTTGATCACATAGGCAGATTCATAGTCTGTGCTGTTTTGTGCTGCTGTGGTTTGCTTATCTGAGAGGGAGAGTGTCTGTGTCTGGTCCCAGACATCTTCCTGCACCTACAGGTATCTCCTCCGAATCTGCTTTTAGCTTCCCTATCTTGGTGAGCCTAAAGGGAAAGTAATTGTGCTTAGTAAGGACGACTGTTTTTACTGGGGGCTATAGTATGAGTGTGAAGTTTGGTGATTACCTAGGGGACTCCCCACCCCCTTCTGTGCCTGAGTTGTTTATCTACGTTTTTACAGGCTGTTCTTTGTTAGAAGAGAAGTGATTTCTTTCTTTGAACTGCATGAGGTTAGAAAGGGAGCTATTTCTGAGCTGCTTTTTGTTAGAGAGAAAGTTTTCTGTCAGGGACTCACTTTACCCTAACTGTCTACCTAAATAATTTCTATCTCATATAACACCACCACTTTGGGAGGCAGAGGCAGAAGGAGTTTGAGATCAGCCTGGGCAACAAAGTGAGATCCTTCTCTGCAAATAATTTAAAGATTAGCCAAGAGTGGTGGCACCTGTGGTCCTACCTACTTGGGAATCTGAGGCAAGAGGATCACTGGAGCCCAGGAGGTCGAGGCTGCAGTGAACCATGATCATGCCAATGCACTCTACCCTGGGCTACAGAGTGAGACCCTGCCTCAAAACAAACAAACAAACAAAAAAAACCCAACATAAACTCTGACAGAAAACTGTGTGTGTGAATCTGGGCTCTACTGTGTACACCTAGGGGCAACTTAAGTACATTCTGTAACTTCTCTATGCCTTAACTTCCATCTCTTGTTAATTGAGGATAATCACACGTACAGGATTGTTGGGAAGATCAAATGACACAGTTCCTGTGAAGCATTAGCACAGAACCTAGCACATAGATAGAACTCAATCAGCGCCAGCTTTTCTAATTGTGGTAATTGTCAATTGTTTGCACACTCTTCACTTTGCCTTTTTTTCTCTTGTCTCTCTGCACTTCGCTTTTCAGTAACATGGCAACTCAACGAACATTTTCTGAGCCCTGGCACTATGCCAGGACAAATACGATCACTGCCTTGGGGAGCTTGCTGTCTTTTTTGGAGGTAGACACATGAACCATCAAGACAGCAAAGCATGGCACACGAATGATAGACATTTTCACTGATTTCCATGGATGCAGGGGTGACAGAGGCAGTCATCATAATCAGGAACGAAATAGCTGAACAGGAAATGAATTATAGAGGGAATGATCCTGGATTTGACTTTTAAAAAAGGAGTGGGAGAGAGAAAAGACTTTTGGTCAGACAGAACAGCTTGCACAAAGGCCTGGAGAGGTTATACAGTGGGGTGTAGGGAAGAGCCAATGGTTCAGCAGAACCAGCCCAGTGGTTCTCAAACTTGAGCCTGCACCAGAAGGCCCGGGAAGCCTTGTTAAGATTAAATCTAGGGTAGGACCTGAAATTTTGCATTTTAAACAAGTTCTCAGGTGATATTCATGTTGCTGCTGGTCCAGGGACCACACTGACAGCACTGGGAGGCCAGAGCATAGTGAGTGGACCAGAGGCTAGAGGAAAAGGGTGAGAAACAGAACTGGGGTTCATATGCTGGCTCTCAGGTTTAGATTTTATGATTTAAAAACAATGAAATTTTTAAGGAGAAAAGCATATGATCAGATCTATGTGGCATAAATTGATTTTTTTTGAGATAGGGTCTCGCTCTGTCACCCAGACTGGAGTACATTGTCATGATCATGGCTCACTGCTGCCTCAACTGCCCTAGACTCAAGTAATCCCCCACCTCAGCCTCCTAAGTAGCTGGGACTACATGCCAACACACCTGGCTAATTTTTAGTATTTTTTATAGAGATGGGGCTTTGCCACGTTGCCCAGGCTGGTCTTGAACTCCTGGACTCAAGCAGTCTACCTGCTTCTGCCTCCCAAAGTGCTAGGATTATTGGTGTGAGCTGCTGCACCTGGCCCAAACTGGATTCTAAGGGCACAGAGCTTCAGAAGGGAAGACACTTGAGTCCAGGTGAGTTTTGGGTAGTCTGTTGGGCACAGAGCACATGCCTGTGCTGAGTTCCCAGCCTCTAAGACCAAGCCTTTCTCCCCAGGCTACTCCTTTTTCCCTGATCATTGGATTAAAGCTTCCACCTGTGCCCTGCATCTCATTACTTCATTTCCTTGGGACTCACGCTCTTCCAGACATCTTCAACCTTCAGCGTTTCTCCATAACGCCTCTGCCTCCCACCCCCCAACCCTGTTGGGCATAGTTTTAAGTCAAACCTTCAACAAACACAGAGTTCCCTGAGTCTCCTGAGTCTGCGCAGCTACTCCGTTTGTGCGCTATTATTGGTATTTTTTAACCAAAATCTTCTCAATGAGTGGCCATTGCCTGCCCTATTTCCTCACCCCTGGTCCCTACTCCTTCAGTCTTGTTCTGTCCCCACCCCTATAATGAAATAGCTACTTGTTTTTCTTTTTTGCCTTAATTTCACCACCTCTACTACCACCAAAATGTCTTAAGAAAACCCCATATGAAGGGGCTTCATTAAAAATAGTTCATCAATATTGAAAATACCAGAACAGAATTGAATGTTTGGGCCTCCAAGCTTTTATTAACCTTCTATTTCAAAACAGCTTACAGAAGACTCACATGTGATGAGAATATATTATTGTTCCTAACTTAGTTAACATAGTCTAATTTGTCTAAATTGAGGCTTAAATAAAGTACAACTCCTAGAGCTGTATGTTTCAACTTTCCTGGTCTGTTTCTCTGCTCCTTAGAAACAGGATTTATCTGCCTTCATATCAAGTAGTATAATGGAGTGTACCATAATGAATTGTCCACTGTTTGTTTCTACATTTAAAATTTTTTTTAGAGACCTGAGATAAAAATGAGGCTTGTTAAACCCTGGGAGCATAAACAAAGCTTATTCTGAAAGAATTCTTCACCCAACCAATCATTCTAAACCAACATGGAACATCTATTGACTATAGTTCAAGCTCTTGAATATATAACAGGAATTGGCCTAATTCTCAAACAGGCAGTTTTCTGAGTATTGGCAGTAGCCAGAGGGCCCACACTTCTGTTTTGTACTTTCACCTCTCTTTTGGACCATTTCTTTCTTTTTTTTTTTTTTTTGTTTGTTTGTTTTGTTTGTTTGTTTTTTGAGACAGGGTCTTACTCTGTTGCCCAGTGGCACAATCGTGGCTCACTGCAGCCTTGATCTCCTGGGCTCAAGTTATCTTCTCACCTCAGATGCCTGAGCAACTGAAACTACTGGCATGTGCTACCACGCCTGGATAATTTTGTTCTTTGGGTGTTCGTTTGTTTGTAGAGACAAGGTTTTGCTGTGTTGACCAGGCTGGTCTTGAACTCCTGGCCTCAAGTGATCCACCTTGGCCTCCCAAAGTGCTGGTATTACAGGCACACCCGGCCTGCACCATTTCTAATGCTGCTATAAGTCTTCAGTCTTATACAGTTTTTTCACAAGTGCCTTCCAACAGTAAGGGAGCGGCTGTAATATCTCCAAAATAAATTTCTGACTCAGGCGGGGTGCTTTTTATAACATCTATGAGTCAGAAGAACTAAGTTATAGAAACCAGACAGGGGCCCATTTCTTATTAATAATTTTGCTACTTTTAAATATTTTTCCTCCACTTTCTTCCTGCTGTGACTGCAGAATCCACAGTTTTCTCAATTGTTTAAATTCTTTCCTAGAAGCAAAAGTAATGATTTTCTATGTCTAATCGGTAAGAACAGCACAAATTCTTCTTCCATCATGATCAGAATCTTCTAGGGTTATGGACTTCTCTTTTTTAATGCGTGTAAATCCTCTTTTAAACACAGATCTGAATCACAGATAAGAAGGGCTATGATCTTAAACTCTCATGCTCTCCTCCTGAATTTTTCAGAGTTAACACCGGGGGAAACTCACCCCCAAATTTGCAGGGAGAGCTAAGCCTATATAATATTCCTAAAGGGAGCCCAGAGAGGTCTGGTGAGGTGGAACTGAGGGGAGGGCAGAGAACGGGGAGGAAGAGGCTCTCTCTGCCCATACCCCTCCACACAACTCCATCAGTCATTCTGTATAATCCAAGTGTTTATTTTACCAGTTTAGTTGCTCTCTCAAATGCAAAATACTTTGGAAGTCATTTAAAAACTGCCAGAATAGTTCTTCCTGCACACTGGTTTCTGCCAACTCAATTTGAAATTGGCTTTCTCAGTTCTCTTTTTCTCATATGCAAGGAACGAGCCAGATCTCTACCTGCAGATGATAAAACGCTATCCATGCAACACCAGATTTGTCTCTAAACCAGGTCAGGAGGCTGAGATCAAAGCAAAGAGGACCACTGGAGCCACTGCGGATTCTCGAAAAGGGTAATTAGCTTCTGCTCAGCTCTAGTGGATTTCCCAAAGGCTTGTCTGTTTTCAGAAATGGAGTGGAAGGGAATTGGGGAGAAATTACAGTAAGTGAAGGCCGTAAATGCCCTGGAAAATCTTCAGGTTGGTATGACACCATGGAAACCTCATCCAGCTCTTTGAAAGTGATCTCACAGTTTAGCACATTACAGGACTTACAAGGCAGATACCTGCTACTTATTTATGGGACGAAAGAATGAATAGACTGCCAGAGTAAACTAAAAAAAAATTCTTAAACACTAATGATGTTTTCTAATTTTTCTTTCGAACATTTTTATTTGAAAAATGCTAGCATTTCCCACAATCTTGTTTCTAGATTTGATCTCCTCAAATAGATGAATATAAATGTTTCTGGCCCCAAAACCACTGTGATGGCAGCCTACCTCTCTGTCCCTGTTAAATTTAAACATATCACAGAAATCTGGAAACTTTATGCTTCTGAAAATATGTTGAAAACCATCATTAGCATATTCTGTAGTATCCTCCACATGCTACATGTGACCATCAAGAGAACACAACTAGTCTGTGAACTCCAGAAAATGCTACAGGTTTGCTGATACTCCCCTCAGCTACGGGGTGGGATGGCCAGATGACAGAGGGATTGTTCTCACTCCTTGTTTGCAGTTGGCAATTCTAGAGTTTGCCCACCAGATATGCCATCCAAGAAGACCAAAATACAGCAGGATGATCGTGAACAAGACCAGGGACTTCAGCCCTTGCAAGTAAAGGTTGAAGACTATACATGAATGACATTCTAGGCTATCCTCAGATGGGTTCCAAGACTAGGGCTCCCAGCTTCTTTCCTGGATCAGCACCCAATGGGCATGGTATTCAAGGCCTACTCTTTAATCAATGCTGTACTGATTTGATCAGTGGTTTTCAAACTATGTCCCACATAGCCTAAAATGTTCTACTCAGGAGCTCTGGTGAGAAGATGATGTGTGAGAAAAATTCAAGTATCTCCTCTTGTAAACTGAGAAGTCCTAGTCTTTGTTTTAAAATTGATTTCGTATGTTAGGCTTTCACTCTTCTATTAGATGGTAAATGCTCCATTCTTCAAACAACCATAATAGCTCCTCTGAGGCCAAGAATATGTGTTTGATTTGTTCCTGAATGTCACTGCATCCAACATGAGACTCTGCTTCCATAGACCCTTCACACATACTTATGAGACTGCTTTCTCTCAAATTCATTTCCAAATGGAAACATTTGGAACTGAGTTTCCATTCTTGTGACTTTCATTGTGGGAAAACAGAAAAGAACTCAGCACAGATTTTTCATTAAGCGTGTTTAACACAGTAGTGGGATGAAACGGAATGGTGAGACGTTTTTAAACCTGTGATTTTGAGCTCTTTTGTGTAGGAGGAACAAAGTTCTGTTTTGCCTGGCATCATAGGGGAACTGTGATTGCCTTTTTGATATTGTGTGGATAAGCTGAGCTTGCATAAACTATTGAGATGATTCCCTTGCAAGGGACATAAAGGGGTCATTGATTTCATTCCCAATTTCATTCATGCCTCTGGTTTGTTTGTACTTACACAGACAGAAGTCTACAAAAGGGAGAACTTCACTTATATACAAATGAACTCTGAAGAGTGAAGTGCCCTGATCCCTGAAGTTCTAACCGAGCAAGTGACCAGGCATTCAATGAGCTGAATGAGTTTCAATTTCCCAATTAAAGCAGGACCCAGGATAGTAGAACATCAAGGATCAGGAGATTTTCATTCTCAGCTCTCACATTAGCTGTGTGGCTATGAACAAGTCATTTTGCTTCTTTAGGCCTCAGTTATATGGTTTGTAAAATGGGAGTTATAATAAGGTTATTACAAGAAATAAATAAGGTTATTGCAAGAAATAAATATCCCAAAAAGCCTACGTGACATCACAAATGATCAATTTAAGGTCGTCAGTCATTTCATTGGGAAAACTTGATCAAATCGGTTGATTTGTGTCTGTGGCCCAAAGAAACAGTTACTGAAGTATTCATTATTTCTCGTCATTATGCTTTGGAAGTGTCCTCTCCAACATTCATGTTGAAACTTCATCTCCAATGCAATCCTATTAAAAGGTGGGGCCTTTAGGAGGTGATCCAGTCATGCGGACTCCTCCCTCATGAATGGGGTTAAAGCTCTTATAAAAGAGACTTCACACATAGTTTGAACCCTCTTTGCCCTTCCGTCTTCTGCCATGTGAGGTTGTGGCACAAAGATGCCATTTGGGAGCAGAAAATGGACCCTCACCAGATACCAGACCTGCCAGAGTTCAAGAGCATTAGAGGCAGCAGTAAGGACTTTGTATTTAATTTGGAATGTGATGGTAAGTGGTAAGTTTGTTTGTTTTTTTTTTTCATTTTGTTGGTTTTGTTATTTGAGAGGAAGTCCCTCTATGTTACCCAGGCTGGCCTGGAACTCCAAGGCTCCAATGATTCTCCTGCCTACTGAGACTGCAGGTGTGCACAACCACACCCACATGGAAAGTGATAAGATTTGATTTATGCTTTTGAAAGATACTTCTGTGTACTTTGAGGAGATAAGTGGTTCAAATAGGTGGCTATTACAGCCAGCCCAAAGAGAGGGGATGGTTATTTGGACTAACGTAGTACAGGAAAAAGGACCTTGCATGGTTTTTCATCATAAAGTTCAATGCTGTAATCAGGGGCTGTTAATATGAAACCATTTTTCTCATGCTCAACCAGAACATGGGGCTCTACAATGAAAAAGAAAAAAACGTTCAAGTAGAAAAATTGGATTCTAATATCCCCCATCATGCCTCTATTGTTTTTAAATATTAAATATAATTTTATATGGAATGGCATGTTTCATGTAACACGTCTGTGGCTGCGGAGGCTGCTGCTGTGTCAGAGCTTGAGGTGTCACTGACCTGCTGCTGCTTTTGCTGCTGTCTTTGCTTTTGAAACCTTTTGTTTTTTGAATCCTAAAATAATAATAATAATAATAATTTGCAAGAATATAATAGGACAGAAAATCTTTTACAGACTTTACAGAAATGCCGCTAACAGTCTACAAATGTTTCTCTAACAAAGTTTGTGTGTATGAAAGTGGATGCTTTATTTTTAAAGCTTTGAGAGTATAATCTCTTATTTTGAAGGAAGACATACTCCTCAAAAATAATTGGGTTTTACCTGATATAAGGTCAAATCTTTGGGAAAGATTTTTTGTTTGTTTGTTTTTTAATTTTAAGTTCAGGAGAACATGTGCAGGATGTACAGATTTGTTACATAGGTAAACGTGTGCCATGGTTGTTTGCTGCACAGATCATCATCCCATCACGTAGGTACTAAGCTGAGCATTCATTAACTCTCCTTTCTGATATTCTCCCTCTTATCTTCTCCACCCTCCGACAGGCCCCAGTGTGTATTGTTTCCCATGATGTGTCCATGTGTTCTCATCATTCAGCTCCTACTTATCAGTGAGAACATGTGGTATTTCGCTTTCTGTCCCTGCGTTAGTTTGCTGAGGAAAATGGTCTCCAGCTCTATCTATGTCCTTGCAAAGGACATAATCTCGTTCTTTTTTTATAGCTGCATAGTATTCCATCGTGGATATGTACCACCTTTTCTTTATCTAGTCTATCATCGATAGGCATTTAGGTTGATTCCATTTCTTTGCTGTTGTGAATAGTGCTGCAATGAACATACACATGCATGTATCTTTATAATAGGATGATTTATATTCCTTTGGGTATATACCCAGTAATGGGATTGCTGAGTTAAATGGTATTTCTGCCTCTAAGTCTTTGAGGAATGGCCACACTGTCTTCCACAATGGTTGAATTAATTTACACTCCCACTAACAGTGTAGAAGCATTCGTTTTTCTCCACAACCTTACCAGCATCTGTTGTTTTTTGACTTTTTAATAACAGCCATTCTGACTGGTGTGAGATGGTATCTCATTGTGGTTTGGATTTGCATTTCTCCAGTGATCAGTGATGCTGAATTTCTTTTCATATGTTTGTTGGACACATGCATGTCTGTTCATGTCCTTTGCCACTTTTTAATGGGTTTTCTTTCTTTCTTTCTTTCTTTTTTGTAAATTTGTTTAAGTTCTTTGCAGACCTTTGTTGGATGATTGATTGCAAAAATTTTCTCCCATTCCATAGGTTGTCTGTTTACTCTGTTGATAGTTTCTTTTGCTGTGCAGAAGCTCTTTAATTGGATCTCATTTGTCAATTTTTGCTTTGTTGCAATTGTTTGTGGAGTCTGTGATGAAATCTTTGCCTATGCCTATGTCCTGAATGGTATTACCCTAGATTTTGTTCTAGGGTTTTTATAGTTTGAGGTTTTACGTTACAGTCTTTAATCCATCTCGAGTTGATTTTTGCATATGGTATAAGGAAGAGGTCCAGTTTCAATTTTCTGCATACGGATACCCAGTTCTTCCAGCACCATTTATTAAATGGGGAATCCTTTCCCCATTGCTCGTTTTTGTCAGGTTTGTTGAAGATCAGATGGTTGTAGGTGTGTCATCTTATTTCTGGATTCTCTATCCTATTCCACTGGTCCATGTGTCTGTTCCTGTACCAGTGCCATGCTGTTTTAGCTAGTGTAACCTTTTAGTATAGTTTGAAGTTGGGTAGTATGATGCCTCCAGCCTTGTTCTTTTGGCTTAGGATTGTCTTGGCTATTCAGGCTCCTTTTTGTTTCCATATAAATTTTAAAATAGTTTTTTCTAATTCTGTGTGAAAAATGTCAATGGTAGTTTAATAGGAATTAATGTTAATGGTAGTTTAATAGGAATTAAACTACCATTAGCATTGAATCTATAAAATGGTAGTTTAATAGGAATTAAACTACCATTAGCATTGAATCTATAAATTGCTTTGGGCAGTATGGCCATTTTCACGGTATTGATTCTTCCTATCCATGAGCATGGAATCTTTTTTCATTTGTTTGTATCACCTCTGATTTCTTTGAGCAGTGGTGAAGAGGTTCTTTACTTCCCTTGTTAGGTGTATTCCTAGGTATTTTATTCTTTTTGTGGAAATTGTGAATGGGAATTCATTCACAATTTCATTCTTGGCTTGCCTGTTGTTTGCATGCAGGAATGCTAGCAATTTTTGCACATTGATTTTGTATCCTGAGACTGCTGAAGTTGCTTATCAGCTTAAGAAGTTTTTGGGCTGAGAAAATGGGGATTTCTAGATATAGGATCATGTCATTTGTAAACAAAGATAGTTTAGCTTCCTCTCTCCTTATTTGAATACTATTTATTTATTTCTCTTGCCTGATTGCCCTGGCCAGAACTTCAAATACTGTGTTGAATAAGAGTGGTGAGAGAAGTCATCCTTGTCTTGTATCAGTTTTCAAGGAGAATACTTCCACCTTTTGCCTATTCAATATGATATTGGCTGTGAGTTTGTCATATATAGCTCTTATTATTTTGAGGTATGTTTTTTCAATACCGAGTTTATTCAGAGTTTTTAACATGAAGGGATGTTGAATTTTATCAAAGGCCTTTTCTGCATCTATTGAGATAATCATGTGGGTTTTGTCTTTAGATCTATTTATGTGATGAATCACATTTATTGATTTGCATATATTGATCCAACCTTGCATCCTGATGATAAAGCCTTGCTGATTGTGGTGGATAAGCATTTTTTTTTGTTAAGACAGGATCTCACTCTATCACCCAGGCTGGAGTGCAGTGGTGCAATCTTGGCTCATTGCAACCTTTGCCTCCTGGGTTCAAATGATTCTCCTGCCTCAGCCTCCTGAGTAGCTGGGATTATAGGAGTGTGCCACTACTAAGACAGAGTCTCACTCTGTCCCCCAGGCTAGAGTGCAGTGGCACAATCTAGGCTCACTGCAACCTCTGCCTCCTGGGCTCAAGCAATTCTCATGCCTCAGCCTCCCAAGTAGCTGGGACTACAGGCACATGCCACCACACCCAGCTAATTATTCTTTTCTTTCTTTTTTTTTTTTTTTTGTATTTTTAGTAGAGACAGGATTTTGCTGTGTTGGCCAGGCTGGTCTCAAACTCCTGGCCTCAAATAATCCACCTGATTTGGCCTCCTAAAGTGCTGGGATTATAGGTATGAACCACCACACTCAGCCTGCATAAGCTTTTTGATGTGCTGCTGGATTTTGTTTGTCAGTATTTTGTGGAGAACTGTTGCATTTATGTTCATCAAGGTTATTGGCCTGAAGTTTTCTTCTTTGTTGCATCACTACTAGGTTTTGGTATTAGGATGATGCTGGCCTCATTGGATGAGTTAGGGAGGCGTCCCTCCTTTTCTATTTTTTTGGAATAGTTTCAGTGGAAATAGTACCAGCTATTCTTTGTACCTCTGGTAGAGTTCAGCTGTAAATCCATCTGGTCCTGGGCATTTTTGTTTGTTTTTTGGCTAGTAGGCTATTTACTACTGCCTCAATTTCAAAACTCATTATTGGTCTATTCAGGGATTTGATTTCTTCATGATTCAGTCTTGGGAGGGTTTATGTGTCCAGCAATTTATTCATTTCTTCTAGATTTTCTAGTTTATGTGCACAGAGGTGTTTATACAAACAACTCTTATGGTTGTATTTCTGTGGGGTCAGTGGTGATATATCCTTTATCATTTCTGAATGTGTTTATGTGAATCTTCTGTGTTGTCTTCTTTATTAGTCTGGCAATTGGTCTATTTCATTAATTTTTTTTCTCAAAAAACTATCTTCTGGATTCATTGATTTTTTTTGAAGATTTTTCATGTCTCTATCTCCTTCAGTTCATCTCTAATCTTTGTTATTTCTTGTCTTCTGCTAGCTTTGGGGTTTGTTTGCTCTGGGTTCTCTTGTTCTTTTAGTTGTGATGCTAGGTTGTTAATTTAAAATTTGTCTAGCTTTTTGATATGGGCAATTAGTGCAACAAATTTCCCTCTTAACTCTACGTTAGCTGTATCCCAGAGATTCTGGTATGTTGTATCTTTGTTCTCATTAGTTTCAAAGAATGGCTTGATTTCTGCCTTAATTTCATTATTTACCCAAGAGTCATTCAGAAACAGGTTGTTCAGTTTCCATGTAGTTGTGTGATTTTGAGTAAATTTCTTAATCTTGAGTTCTCATTTGATTGTGAGAACTCAGTCTCTCAGACCAGAGAGACTGTAATGATTTCAGTTCTTTTGCATTTGCTGAGGAGTTTTACTTCTGATTATGTGATCAATTTTAGAGTAAGTGCTGTGTGGCAATGAGAAGAATGTATATTCTGTTGTTTTTGGGTGGAGAGTGCTGTAGATATATACCAGAGCCACTTGATCCAGAGCTGGGTTCAAGTCCTGAATGTCTGTTAATTTTCTGTCTCAATGGTCTTTCTAATATTGTCAGTGGGGTGTTAAAGTTTCCTACTCTTACTGTGTGGGAATCTAATTCTCGTTGAAGGTCTCAAAGAACTTGCTTTATGAATCTGGGTTCTCCTGTATTGAGTGCATGTATATTTAGGATATTTAGCTCTTCTTGTTGAATTGAATCCTTTACCATTATGTAATGCTCTTCTTTGTCTTTTTTTGATATTTGTTGGTTTAAAATCTTTTTATCAGAAACTAGTATTGCAACCCCTGCTTCTTCTATATTCCATTTGTGTAGTAAAATTTCCCCCAACTCTTTATTTTGAGCCCATATGTGTCTTTGCATGTGAGATAGGTCTCTTGAAGACAGCATACCAGTGGGTCTTGGTTCTTTATCCAGCTTGCTACTCTGTCTTTTAATTGGGGGCATTTAGCCCGTTTATACTTAAAATAAGTATTGTTATGTGTGGATTTGTTTCAGTCATCATGATACTAGCTATTTTGTAGATTTGTTTTTTTATTTTTATCATTATACTTTAAGGTCTTGGGTACATGTGCAGAAAATGCAGGTTTGTTACATAGGTATACACATGCCATGGTGGTTTGCTGCACCCATCAACCCATCATCTACATTAGGTATTTCT
>CAUYLG010051718.1:0-83414 GCA_963573385.1 Cacajao melanocephalus | reverse complement strand
CTGTCACCCAGGCTAGAGTGCAGAGGCACCCTCCCACCTCAGCCTCCTGAGTAGCTGAAACTACTGGTATATGTCACCACCTCCAGCTAATTTTTTTTTCTTTGTAGAGATAGGGTCTTGCTATGTTGTCCAGGCTGGTCCCAAATTTATGGACTTGAGCCATCCTCCCACCTCAGCCTCCCAAAGTGCTGAGATTACAGGCGTGAGCCACCTCTTGGCCTCCTCTTAGTTTTGATAACATGATGAGAAGGAAGGAGAAGTCAGTCTATCTAGGGGATGATGATTTGCACATTCATCAAAAGGGTTTTAGAAAAAGTTGGGAACACCAGATGAAAATGGTCATCTTTTCCCTCTGGTAGGCTGATATTCTTCCTCCAGAAAGTCTTCTTCCACCACAGATGAAAGCTTTTTTTTTTTGCTTTCTTTTTTTTTTTTTTTTCAGATGGAGTCTCATTCTGTTTCCCAGGCTGGAGTACAGTCATGCAATCTCAGCTCATTGCAACCTCCACTTCCCATGTTGAAGTGATTCTCCAGCCTCAGCCTCCCAAGTAGCTGAGATTATAGGCACATACCACCATGCCCGGCTAATTTGTGTATTTTTAGTGGAGTCAGGGTTTTACCATGTTGACCAGGCTGGTCATGAACTCCTGACCTCAAGTGATCTGCCCGTCTCAGCCTCCCAAAGTGCTGAAATTACAGGATGAGCCACTTGCACCTGGCCAAAAGCTTTTAAATTAGGGGTAAAATTAGCTACCTAGAGACAGCTGGCCAACTTAGCATACTTATGGCAGATAATTAAGCCAAAGACTTTGGTTGAAAATAGTAGTTAATCACCAAAATAACTTTATTCGGCCTGTTTCCCCACCTCCCGCAGTGTTGTGGGCTGACACACACGGTATTGTGCCTTTCCTGGAGCTGTTCTTCCTGCAGCACCACATTTACAGAAAGCAGCTAACACATGAGTGAGCTTAAGGGCTTCCGCTCTGATCCTACTAATCCTCTCTTGCTTTTCAAGACTTCTGTACTCAGATACAAAAACACAACGTAAGTCTTTAAAATCCAAGCACTAAAATAGCACCCAGGGCCTACATCTTCTTTCAAAGGCCTGCTTTTCAAAGGAGTTTTAGTCACCCAAGATATAGCTGGCTTCCAGTGATCTGAGTCACACAGTTAATAGGACTCAGCTGTCCACGTTGACCCCAGGTAGCCACTGTCAGCACAGCTTTCATTATTTGTACCTAAGTAATTGATGGAGGATCTCTTAGGAATTTCAGAATGGCAGGTTCTACAATAGGGACACCTAACTCAAGTTTTGCAGCTGTAGGGCTTCCAAAAAAGGATGTATAGCAGGTCCAAAAAATAGGTTAGCATTCTTTTTAATATCAAACTACTCCTTACCTGTAAATGCGGGTGGTGTTAATTCTGTAAATATTGCAGTGCCAGGCCAGGTGTGGTGGCTCATGCCTGTAATCCCAGCACTTTGGGAGGCCGAGGTGGGAGGATCATGAGGTCAGGAGTTTGAGACCAGCCTGACCAACACGGTAAAACCCCATCTCTACTAAAAATACAAAAATTAGCTGGATGTGGTGGTGGGCGCCTGTAATCCTAGCTACTCAGGAGGCTGAGGCAGGAGAATCACACTCCAGCCTGGGCAACAGAGTGAGACTCTGTATCAAAAAAAAAAAAAAAAAAAAAAAATTGGAGTGCCTTGGGGGTCACCTGAGCTCCCTTCTGTAGACACAGGTTTGGTTCTGTGTGAACCCCAGACTCATGCACATCCAATTGCCTACTTTGTATCTTCACTTGGATACCCACTGGGTACCTGGAGCAGAGTATGCTCAAATTGAAACTGTTTATTCACCGAAAGCTGTTCATCTCTGGACTGCCCCAATTTCACTAGAGAGTCTCACTGCCTACCTCATTGCTCAAGGCAAAACCCTCTGAGTCATCTGTGATTCCTCCAGGCAGTCCTTTCAGCTCTGCCTCCTACGTACATCTCAAATCTGTACCCATGTTTGTGTCTTCACTATCACTTCCCAAATCAGGTCATCAGTTTTTCTCCTGGGCCACTGGGCTCCCTACATCAGCTGTAGCTCTCCTATAAATCATTCTTCCCATTGTAGCTAAAGGAATACATATATATATATTTTTTTTTTTAACACATCAGACAGATCACATCTCTCAAGAAAATTCTTTATTGAGAAATAAATGTTTGAGACTCATTACAATGAATGTGTTAGTCATCTATTTCAATCAGGCCTGAAGGGAAAAAGAAACAAAGACTTGATACTTTCTTGGGAAAAAAAATAAAAAGAAGAATTCGAATCCCGTAGGAGGTACAGAGAGTGGGCCGAGAACAATTTTTTCTATGCCAATCAATTAGTATGTTGCTTTTGGATTGATGGTTTTTATTCTACAGAGATAATATGACACTTTTAAAGTCTGGGCAGTTTTTTTTTTCTTAAGTTCTTATAAATCAACCAAGACATTTTTATAATGCACAAGTACAGAAGACGTCTCAATCTTACACGACAGGCCTTCACCTCAACAGGATTAGGATTTATATTCTAAGGGTCTCCAAGTCAACTGTCCTATAAACATTCCCAGCCTTTCTCCTTAACAATTAGCTGCAAAAGGCTGTAAAACTCAGAGCCTGTCTCCCCATGACAATGAAGTCAACAGTCTCTCATATGCCCAAGGTTCTTTGTTTACAACTACTTATTAGAGGTCTGCAGTCTCTGACTTCAGCATCATTTATTTTATTTTATGTTATTTTATTACTTTATGCTCTGGGATACATGCGCGGGATGTGCAGGTTTGTTACATAGGTAAACATGTGCCATGGTGGTTTGCTGCACCTGTCAACCCATCACCTAGTTATTAAGCCCAGGATGCATTAGCTATTTATCCTGATGCTCTCCCTCCCTTTGCCCCCACCTGCAACAGGCCCCCGTGTGTGTTGTTCCCCTCCCTGTGTTCATGTATTCTCATTATTCAGCTCCCACTTATAAGTAGGAACATTTGGTGTTTGGTTTTTTTGTTCCTGCATTAGTTTGCTGAAGGTAATGGCTTCCAGCTCCATCCACATCCCTGTAAAGGACATTATCTCATTCCTTTTTACGGATGCATAGTATTCCTTGGCGTACATATACCACATTTGCTTTATCCAGTCTATTATTGATGTGCATTTGGGTTGATTGCAGGTCTTTGCTATTGTGAATAGTTCTGCAATGAACATATGTGTGCATGTATCTTTATCATAGAATGATTTATATTCCTTTGGGCATATACCCAGTCTTGGAGTTGCTGGGTCAATTGGTATTTCTGGTTCTGGATCTTTGAGGAATCGCCACAGCATTTTCCACAATAGTTGAACTAATTTATATTCCCATCAACAGTGTAAAGGTGTTCCTATTTCTCAACAGTCTGTCTTACCGGCATTGTTTCCTAACTTTTTAATAATCGCCATTCTGACTGGCATGAGACGGTATCTAACTGTGGTTTTGATTTGCATTTCTCTAATGATCAGTGATGTTGAGCTTTTTTTCACATTTGTTGGCTCCATAAATGTCTTCTTTTGAGAAGTGTCTGTTCACGTTTTTTTCCCCACTTTTTAATGGGGTTGTTTGTTTTTCTCTTGCATATTTAAATTACTTATAAATTCTGGATATTAGAACTTTGTCAGGTGGATAGATTGCGAAATTTTTCTCCCGTTCTGTAGGTTGTCTGTTCACTCTGATGAGAGTTTCTTTTGCTGTGCAGAAGTTCTTTAGTTTCATTAAATCCCATTTGTCAATTTTTTCTTTTGCTGAAATTACTTTTTTTGTCTTCGTGCCTGTGCCCATGTCCTGAATGGTATTGCCTAGATTTTCTTCTAGGTTTTATATAGTTTTGAGTTTTGTGTTTAAGTCTTTGATCTATCTTGAGTTAATTTTTGTATAAAGTTTAAGGAAAGGTTCCAGTTTCAATTTTCTATGTATGGCTAGCCAGTTCTCCCTACATCATTTATTGAATAGGAAGACAGAAAGTCAAACTGTTTCTGCAGATAACAAGAGCCTATATCTTGAAAACCCCATTGTCTCAGCCCAAAAGCTTCTTAAGCTGATAAGCAACTTCAGCAAAGTATCAGGATGCAAAATCAATGTGCAAAAATCACAAGCATTCCTATACACCAATAACAGACAAGCAAAGAGCCAAATCATGAATGAACTCTCATTCACAACTGCTACAAAGAGAATAAAATACCTAGGAATACAGCTAACAAGGGAAGTGAAGGACCTCTTCAAGAACTACAAACCACTGCTCAAGAAAACCAGAGAGAACACAAACAAATGGAAAAACATTCCATGCTCATTGACAGGAAGAATCAATATCATGAAAATGGCCATACTGCCCAAAGTAACTTATAGATTCAGTGCTTTTTCCCATTAAACATTGACATTCTTCACAGAATTAGAAAAAACTACTTTAAAATTCACATGGAACCAAAAAAGAGCCCATATAGCCGAGATAATCTTAAGCAAAAAGAACAAAGCTGGAGGCTTTTTGTCTTCCTATTTGAGTACCTTTTATTTCTTTATCTTGCCTGATTGCCCTGACCAGAACGTCCAATACTATGTTGGATAAGAGTGGAGAGAGAGCGTATCCTTGTCTTGTTGCAGTTTTCAAGGGGAATGCCTCCAGCTTTTGCCTATTCAGCATGATATTGGCTATGGGCTTGTCATAAATGGCTCTTACTATTTTGAGGTATGTTCTATCAATATGTAGTTTACTGAGAGTTTTTAATTTGAAGGGATGTTGAATTTTATTCAAGGCCTTTTCTGCATCTATTGAGATAATCACATGGTTTTTGTCTTTAGTTCTGTTTATGTGATGAATTACACTTATTGATTTGCATATGTTGAACCAGCCTTGCATCCTGGGGTTGAAGCTGACTTGATCATGGTGGATAAGATTTTTGATGTGCTGCTGGATTTGGTTTGCCAGTATTTTATTGAGGATTTTTGCTTCAATGTTCATCAGGAATATTGGGCTGAAGTTTTCTTTTTTTGTTGTTGTTGTATCTCTGCCAGATTTTTGTATCAGGATGATGCTGGCCTCATAAAATGCATTAGGGAGGAGTCCTTCCTTTTCAGTTATTTGGGATAGTTTCAGAAGAAATTGTGCCAGCTCCTCTTTGTACCTCTGGTAGAATTCAGCTATAAATCCATCTGTACCTGAGCTTTTTTTGGTTGGAAGGCTACTTATCACTGCCTCAATTTCAAAAATTGTTATTGGCCTATTCAAGGATTCAGCTTTTTTCTGGTTCAGTCTTAGGAGGGTGTATGTGTCCAGGTATTTATCCATTTCTTCTAGATTTTCTAGTTTATTTGCATAAAGATGTTTACGATATTCTCTTATGGTTGTTTGTATCTCTGTGGGATCAGTGGTGATATCCTCTTTATCATTTTTTTATTGTACTTTAAGTTATGGGGTATATGTGCAGATCTTGCAAGATTGTTGCATAGGTACACATATGCCATGGTGGTTTGCTGTCTCCATCCCCCCACCCCCTGTCACCTACGTCAGGCATTTCTCCCAGAGTTATCCCTCCCCAACCTCCCCGCCCCCTGCTGTCCCTCCCCTGGCCCCCCACCCCCAACAGACCCCAACGTATGACCCCTGTGCCCGTGTGTTCTCATTGTTCAACACCTGCCTATGAGTGAGAACATGCGGTGTTTTGTTTTCTGTTCTTGTGTCTGTTTGCTAAGAATGATGGTTTCCAGATTCATCCATGTCCCTACAAAGGACAAGAACTCATTGTTTTTAATGGCTGCATAGTATTCCATGGTGTATATGTGCCATATTTTCTTTGTCCAGTCTATCATTGATGGGCATTTGGGTTGGTTCCAGGTCTTTGCTATTGTGAACAGTGCTGCAATGAACATACGTGTGCATGTGTCTTTATAATAGAATGACTTATAATCCTTTGGGTATTTACCCAGTAATGGGATTGCTGGGTCAAATAGAATTTCTATTTCTAGATCCTTGAGTAAATGCCACATCATCTTCCTAGTTGTACTAATTTATACTCCCATCAACAGTGTAAAAGTGTTCCTATTTCTCCACATCCTCTCCAGCATCTGTTGTCTCCAGATTTTTTAATGATCACCATTCTAATTGGTGTGAGATGGTATCTCAATGTGGTTTTGATTTGCATTTCTCTAATGACCAGTGATGATGAGCATTTTTTCATATGTTCGTTGTCCTCAAAAATGTCTTCTTTTGAGAAGTGTCTGTTCATATCCTTTGCCCACTTTTGAATAAGTTTGTTTTTTCTTATAAATCTACTTTAGTTCTTTGTGGGTTCTCGATATTAGCCCTTTGTCAGATGGGTAGATTGCAAAAATTTTTTCCCATTCTGTTGGTTGCCAGTTCACTCTAATGATTGTTTCTTTTGCTGTTTAGAAATTCTTAAGTCTAATTAGATCCCATTTGTCAATTTTGGCTTTTGTTGCCATTGTTTTTGGAGTTTTAGTCATGAAGTCCTTGCCTATGCCTATGTCCTGAATGGTATTGCCTAGGTTTTCTTCTAGGGTTTTTATGGCGTTAGGCCTTATGTTTAAATCTTTAATGCATCTGGAGTTAATTTTAGTGTAAGGTGTAAGGAAAGGGTCCAGTTTTAGCTTTCTGCATGTGGCTAGCCAGTTTTGCCAACACCATTTATTAAACAGGGAATCCTTTCCCCATTGCTTGTTTTTGTTAGGTTTGTCAAAGATCAGATGGTTGTAGATGTGTGGTGTTGCTTCTGAGGTCTCTGTTCTGTTCCTTTGGGCTGTATCTCTGTTTTGGTACCAGTACCATGCTGTTTTGATTACTGTAGCCTTGTAGTATAGTTTCAAGTCAGGTAGTGTGATACCTCCAGCTTTGTTCTTTTTGCTTAGGATTGTCTTGGCTATGCGGGCTCTCTTTTGGTTCCATATGACATTTAAAGTGGCTTTTTCCAGTTCTATGAAGAAGGTCAATGGTAGCTTGATGGGGCTAGCGTTGAATCTATAAATTACTTTGGGCAGTATGGCTATTTTCACAATATTGATTCTTCCTAACCATGAGCATGGAATGTTTTTCTGTTTGTGTCCTCTCTTATTTCCTTGAGCAGTCATTTGTAGTTCTCCTTGAAGAGGTCCTTTACATCCTTTGTTAGTTGTATTCCTAGGTATTTTTTATTGTGCCTATTTGATTCTTTTCTCTTTTCTTCTTTACTAGTCTACCTAGTGGTCTATTTTATTATTTTTTTTCAAAACACTAGCTCCTGGATTTGTTGCTTTTTTGAGGGGTTTCTCATGTCTCTGTCTCCTTCAGTTCCACTCTGATCTTGGTTATTTCTTGTCTTCTGCTAGCTTTGGGGTTTGTTTGTTCTTGGTGCTCTAGTTCTTTTAGTTGTGATGTTAGGATGTCGATTTGAGATCTTTCTAGCTTTTTGATGTGGGCCTTTAATTTCTCTCTTAACACGGCTTTAGCTGCATCCCAGAAATTCTGGTACATTGTCCCTTTGTTCTCATTGGTTTCAAAGAACTTATTGATTTCTGCCTTAATATCATTATTTACCCATGGGTCATTCAGGAGCAGATTGTTCAATTTGTATGTAGTTGTCTGGTTTTGAGTGTCTTAATCTTGAGTTCTAACTTGATTGTGCTGTGGCTTGAGAGATTGATTGTTATGATTTCAGTTCTTTTGCATTTGCTAAAAGAATGTTTTACTCCCAATTATTGATTGATTTTTTTTTTTTCTGAGACAGAGTTTCACTGTATTGCCCAGGCTGGAATGCAGTGGCACAATCTCATCTCACTGCAACCTCTACCTCCCAGATTCAAGCAATTCTCTGCCTCAGCCTCCTGAGTAGCTGGGATTACAGGTGCCCACCACCATGCCTGGCTAATTTTTGTATTTTTAGTAGAGACAGGATTTCACCATCTTGACCAGGCTGGTCTTGAACTCCTGACCTTGTGATCCACTTGCCTTGGCCTCCCAAAGTGCGGGGATTACAGGCGTGAGTCACCACGCCTGGCCCCAATTATTGATTGATTTTAATGTAAGTGTCATGTGGCACCAAGAAGAATATATATTCTGTTGTTTTGGGGTGGAGAATTCTGTATATATCTATCAGGTCCAGTTGATCCAGAGCTGAGTTCTAATCCTGAATATCTTTGTTAATTTTCTGTCTCAATGATCTGTCTAATACTGACAGTAAGATGTTAAAGGCTCCCACTATTATTGTGTAGGAGTCTAAGTCTCTTTGTAGATCTCTAAGAACTTGTTTAATGAATCCAAGTGCTTCTGTATTGGGTATATATATATTTAGAATAGTTAGCTCTTCTTGTTGAATTGAACCGTTTACCATTATGTAATGCCCCTCTTTGTCTTTTTTAATCTTTGTTGGTTTAAAGTTTGTTTTTTTTAGAAACTAGGATTGCAACCTCTGCTTTTCTCTGCTTTCCATTTGCTTGGTAAAGTTTCCTCCTTGTTTTGAGCCTATATGTCTTTGCAGTCTTGACTCTTTAACCAGCTTGCCATTCTATGTCTTTCAGTTGGGACATTTAGCCCATTTACATTTAAGGTTAATATTGTTATGTGTGAATTTGATTCTGTCATCATCATGATACGTGGTTATTTTGCAGACTTGATGTAGTTGCTTCATAGTACCATTGGTCTTTGTACTTCTGCGTGTTTTTGTACTGGCTGGTAACAGAGTTTCCTTTCCATTTTTAGTGCTTCCTTCAAGAGCTCTTGCAAGGCAGGCCTGGTAGTGGTGAATTCTCTCAGCATTTTCACAATAATTTTTAACGACTCAACTTTATTAGCCCTCTCAAAATTATAGGCCCTATAGGTTTCCAATTCTACATTAAAGCATGTGGGCTTTACAATTTCCTATTTCAATATGTTTCTCTCATACTTAAAAACTATTGTGTATAGTCAGGTGTCATGGCATGAACCTGTGGTCCCAGCTACTCAGAAGGCCGAGGCAGGAGAATAGCTTGAGCCAGGGTGGCTGAGGCTGCAGTGAGCCTTGGTCACACTACTGCACTCCATCCTGGGCGACAGGAAGTCGAGGCCTGAAGTCAAGACCCTGCAGGGGGTGACCTCCATTACTTGGATAGACTTCTCTCCCCATACCCTGCCCAGCCCCCAGCCTCTGGAGTTTTTTCCTCCTTCTCACCCACTCTAAATGCTTTTGTAAGAACACGTCCCTTCTTCTTCCCTCTGCCTGAATGCTCTGCCCTGGCTCTTTTCATGGCTAATCCTTCAGGTCTCAAATTAAACCTTGGCTTTGGACAATCCATATGAGCTAAGAATGTGTTCATCTGCAAGTGACAGAAAACCAGTCTAGTCATAGCATTTAAAATATAGAGCTTTGTTTTTTTTTTACTGTGCCATTGTGAGAGGTAGTTACTGGCTCTGTTCAATTGCTTAATGACATCACTAGGGACTCAGCCCTTCAGAGCTTTCCGCTGTTCCACTTTCATCTTCATGCTTGCTCTTTCGTGATCTTGAAAAGGCTGTTGCCAGGCCAGATGGCTCATTCATTTTCTTTGAGGCAGAGAGAATGGGGGAAACGTAAGAGGCTTTCTCCTCACCAGGCAGAACAGAAGTCTCACTTACCCCCACCCAGAGGTGACGCCTTGAATCTCACTGGGTTTCCTGTCTCCTTTTAAATCAGTCACTCACCAAAGGGAATAGGATTATCATACTGATTTAGACCAATTGTGATTTAACCCTATAATTGGGATAGGAGTCACCTTCTCATGATCCAGGAATCCCCAGATGCCACCTGAACACACTAGGTTCTCCTAGAATGGAAGGGGAGCTGGGTGTGGTGGCTTACGCCTATAATTCCAGCACTTTGGGAGGCCAAGCCAGGTGAATCACTTGAGCTAGGAGTTCAAGAACAACCTAGGCAACATGGCAAAACCATTCCTCTACTGAAAAAAAAAACTAGCCAGGTGTGGTGGCATGAGTTTGTGGTTCCAGCTACTCGGGAGTCTGAGGTAGGAGGATTACTTGAGCCTGAAAGGCAGAGGTTGCAGTGAGCCAGGATAGCACCACTGCATTCCAATCTGTGTGACAGAGTGAGATTCCATCGCAAAAAAAAAAAAAAACAACTGTAAAGGGACAGGAGTGGAGGGGACTGGACCATGTCTGCCATACCCCTGTCTCTTTACTCTCTATCATATCACCCTACCCTATTCATGTCATATATTGCAGTAGCCATAATCTGTGAGGCCTTGTATATTCTTTGCTTACTCGTCAATTGCTGATTTCCAGCCAGTGCTGGAAGCCCCTCGCTGAAGGCAGGGACCTTACTGCTCTTGTTCACAGATGTTAGCCCCACTGCCTGGCAACCAATAAATGTTTCTTTGGATCTATAGATAAAAATTCCTACTGCTATTTTTTGACCACTCCTTATACATCTAGCTGCTTTGCGTATGTTAGTGCGTTTAATACTCCCAACTTTCCATGCAGTCCATAAAAGTCTCCCCATCTAACAAATGGGAAAAAGCAAGGCTTCAGAAAGATCTAACACCTGTGAAGGCTTCCCAGTGAGTGGTGGGCCTTGGGTTTGAGCACCAGCATCTAAGCTCCATGCCTAAATGACACCATGTCATAGATGTAGCAGGTACCTGTAGCCTGCCTATTTCACATCCTCAGCCCATCTCTGTTCTCAGCACAGCTGTAGGGAATAATTCCATGCCAGCAATTCTTGCTTTGTGCTGACGGGGTCCAGGATGCTCTATGCCAGTTGCAGTCTGGAGGTACATGCAAGTTATCTCCGGGAAGAACCTGCAACCAACAGAGGATGGGAGCTGATAACGTCTCCAGCCTCTGTACTTCAGGTAGACAATTCTAGGATCCTGTGTATTCCTGAGAGCCCCATTAGAGGAGAGCACTCCGCTGACTACTGACCGCCCGTTGCCTCCGTTGCAGGCAGATTAAAAGCCCCCAAAGATGTCCACATCCTAACCCCAGAACCTGTGACTATGTTATCTTTTATGGTAAAGGGGACTTTGCAGATATGATTGAATTATAGACCTTGAGTTGGGGAAGAGTATCCTGAATTATCCAGGTGGGCCCAATCTAATTACATAGGTTCTTCAAAGCAAAGAATTTTTCCCAGCTGTGATCAGAAAGAATGTGATGGCAGAAAAAGGTTCAGAGAGATGTGGTGCTGTTGGCTTTGAAGATGGAGAAGTGGGCTGCAAGCTAAGGAATGCAGATAGCCTCTAGAAATTGGAAAAGAGGAGGATTCTCTTCTAGACTCTCTAAATGGAACAGGCTTGCTGAGATGCTTAGCTCAGTGAGACCCATGCTGGGCTTCTGACCTACAGAACTGTAAGCTAGTAATTTTTTGTTGTGTTAAGCCACTGCATTTGTGGTAATTTGTTACAGCGGCAATTGATAACTCATACACTACATGTTATGAAGTGCCTTAATAATATGCACTTACATTGGTTTTTCCTCCTTCCTTGTCTCTTCTTACTTCCTAACTCCTACTTCCCAGGATGATAATTACTGGTACCCAAGTCGCTGTCTCAGGTGCTGTTTCGTAGGGCACACGCACTAAGATCATGGGTACATTTTGTACCAACCTTAGTAGTTCGCATATTTCCTGTCCCCCTACCCAGTCTTCAGTAATTCTGGAATCAATTCAAGGAGCAGCTAAGCTTCTTAAGAATCCTAACTTCTAGACTAATTTACAAGTTGCAGTAACCCTATACCGTTCTCAAATGAATAATTAACATGCTCTTGGCTTCTAATTTAAAAACTATATGATCATTTAAAATGACATATTTTATTGATTGATTATTGTTTCTAAATCTTGTCACTTCAATTTATGCTATGTGGAAGAAACTCAGTGTCTTAAAGAGACATTATTAAAACGGAATGGAGTCCAACTATTTTAATTGAACTAGGATCTTTTGAAAATGTAGGCTGGGCCTGGTGGCTCACGCCTGTAATCCCAGCACTTTGGGAGGTCAAGGTGGGCGGAACATGAGGTCAGGAGATCGAGACCATCCTGGCTAACACAGTGAAATCCCATCTCTACTAAAAATACAAAAAATATTAGCTGGGCATGGTGGCACATGCCTGTAGTCCCAGCTACTCGGGAGGCTAAGGCAGGAGAATAGCCTGAACCCAGGAAGCAGAGGTTGCAGTGAGATTGTGCCACTGCATTCTAGCCTGGGTGAACTAGTGAGAATCTAACTAAAAAAAAAAAAAAAAAAAAAAAAAGAAAATGTACTAGTCTATATTGCCTGATGATGAAATTGATACTGCTAAGGAAATAGTAGTGATCGTTATCATCAGAAGTGTTCAGCAAACCAGGCACGGGTGGTTCACGCCTGTAATCTCAACACTTTGGGAGGTCGAGGCAGGTGGATCACTTGAGCGCAGGAGTTGGAGACCAGCCAGACCAACCTTGTGAAACCCCATCTCTACTAAAAATACAAAAATTAGCTGGGCATGGTGGCAGGTGCCTGTAATCTCAGCTATTCAGGAGGCTGAGGCAGGAGAATCGTTTGAACTGGGAGTTGGAGGTTGCAGTAAGCCAAGGTTGCACCACTGCACTCTAGCCTGGAGACAGAGTGAGGCTCCATCTCAGGAAAAAAAAAAAGTGTTCAGCACACGAAGCTTTGAGGGTTTCACAAAGTATATGTCTATGCAATATAAAATCGTTCAATTATTCATCTTCCTCCTATTTTCAACTCTTTGAGAGGATGTTACTGTGTTCTTAAAGGTATCTTAACCCAGATTCAGGGAGTTGTGTAGTAATCCACAAGGCAGCATGAATTCTGAGAGATTGGCAGATATAGTGGTGGCGGACACCATCCAAGACCTTTGCACTGCAGAACTGAGCTCTAGCTTTTTCACGCCTCTTTTCCCATAACTACTTGTAATCACGCTAAAGTCTGAACAGGTGCAGGTCATGTTCTTTAAAAGGATTAATAATGAAAGGCTGTTTGAAGCCACAGGCGGCAGGAAACCTAATTCTATCTAGAAATGCTCTTGTGTACATATGTCTGCTTAAAAGAGGGGTGGCTAGAAATAGCAGGCCAGGCAGTAACTCACTGGGCTCCCCTCTAATGCTCTGTGATGGGGAAGTTTGCAAAGGATTCCCTGAGCAGGCAGTGGGCAGCTCTCTGCAGCACTCCTTCTGACAGCTGCTCAGCAGTAGGGACAGAAGGTGCTGCAGGGAAACCTGACACTCCCAGGGCCGCTCTCCCTGCAGCTCCCCCATCCTTCCTCTCAGGACTCCATGTAGCACATCTTTGGGAAGTTAGTTTCCTCTACAAACAAAAGGTTGTTCAAAGGAGATTTAAAGTCTGCATCACATTAGATGACAAGTCAGTAAGCATATGAATATCGCCGTCCCTGCACCTGCTGCACAGCTGCAGCAGGTTATGGTCCCCATGCTTCCTGGTGTCAGGGTGTCAGCATTCAGGAACTGAAGGACTAAAGCTAGCCACACATTCAAGAGAAGGAGAGGAGCAAGGAAACACCAAGCCCTTAAAATGCTCTGCTTTGAGATATTGCGCAGGCCAGCCAGGAGAGAGGGCTGTGAACTAAGGGTTGGGGTTTATACAATTCTGTGTGCCTAAGGGAAGGACGGAGGAAGAGAAGAGAAGGAGGGAGGAGGAATGAAAGGAAAGAGGCAGAAGTGAATAGAGGGAGGGAAAAAGGAAGGGAGGAAGGCTTTGTTCCAGAATCTGGAATTGGTTCTGAACAAAGTGTTGAAAGGTGGGAAGTCAGACTCTGAGGCCTCTCCGTCTCTCTGTATTGTGTTAGGAAGCCTTTCTCCCCCAAGGGACACAGGCCCTCCTAGGGCCAATAATTGTGGCAACCCCATTTGCGTGGGATGGGTCCCACTTCCAACCTTGCTCCTTGTCCAGCGTGCTATTCTCTGCATCCTGATGGCTGCCTGCTCACAAAGGGGCAGTGACGAACAATGAAGAAGTCATGGCAACCAGCTATCGTGTTCCATCTCTGAGGGAAAACAGCTTCTGTCTTCAGGCAAAGCTACACAAAATGTGCCTTCCTCTAACAGGGCCTCCCCCCGGACTGCACAGCCAAGGGCCTGCGCCAGCACCACCACCACCCTGCTGTCCCTGCCGTCCCCCACACCTGGAGTCTATCTGGCTCTCCCCTTTCACCCTCATCTCGGCGGTGACTTGCTCTCTCATTTCACACAGGGCTCGGCTTAAAGGTCACCTCCTTAGAAACCGCTTCCTTGGCTGAACCAGCTAAAACTGCACCCCATTCATCTGTATCCCTTTACTTTGCTTTCTTTTCCTTTCCTATACTTAAAGACTACCTAACTTTCTATCAAATCTCCTGTGCTATAAAGGTCTGTTTGGATCTCCTCTAAGAATACAAATAATGTAAATCCCATATAACAACCCACATGCTGTCTTTGTGCAAGGGAGCAAATGCCTTCTCCATCCTCTCTCGGAATAAGGATCACACACACATTATGCAGCCAGGGTGATTCTCCACAGTGGTGCTCCTCTCTTCATAAAGTAGAAATCCTCCTGGCAGCCTAAATCCCCAACCCATGGACAGCTTGAAATTATATACAAATGATTTCTTAAGCAACTTTTGCCATAAAACAGAACTCTAAGAAACCCAAATCTCTGATTTCAAAGGGATAATCATAGACCCAGAACACAGTATTAAAAATTACTTTTAAAATGAGCACATACAGATTTAAAACAACAGGTTTTCTCCAGGAGGAACTAAGACATTGACCATGAATATAAGAACAAGGAACATAGTCATTCTGGAGCTTGAGCCATTCTCAGGGCAGTTGAGCCTTGGTGGACCTGTCCAGCATTGGCCCTGGGAGGAGAAAGAAAGGGGAAATTGGGAACCAGGGCAAGTCTGCCCTTGAGAAGCTTCCACCTCCCTCCCCCATCTAGGGGGACTCCTCTTGCTGGTCCCAGCTGCCCAACGCCAACAATGTCCCTTTCTCACCACTGTTCATCAGAACCTGCTCATCAGGAAAGAAAAATTCATCCAAATGGTTGGAAAATAACGAATCCAACTTAACAGTAAGTCTCCCAGGAGTTGTGTTATTTTAAGCAGGAGGTGTGCAATTCATCCTTAAAAAAAGAAGCTCAAGGCCAGGTGTGGTGGCTCACATGTGCAATCCCTGCACTTTGGGAGGCCAAGGCAGGTGAATCACCTGAGGCTAGGAGTTCCAGGCCAGCCTGGCCAACGTGGTGAAACCCCATCTCTACTAAAAATGCAAAAATTAGCTGGGCATGGTGGCACACGCCTGTAATCCCAACCACTCAGGAGGTTGAGGCACTAGAATCACTTGAACCTGGGAGGCGGAAGTTGCAGTGAGCCGAGATCACACACTGCACTCCAGCCTAGGCAACAGAGCAAGACTGTCTCAAAAAAATAAATAAAGAATATAACTTTATTTAGAAAGCTCTCCCTAACAGTCAAGACTGCATTAACTGCTACTAGTTGAGGGTTCCATAATAAATACTCTGTACATGTCTCTATCTTGCATTTGCCACATTTTATGACAGCTTGTGTGCCTGTAAGTTCCATGGAGGTAGGGATGTACCAAGCTCTCGAGATAGAGCAGGTGCTTAATGAACATGGAAGGAAGAAAGGAAGGAGCAAATGAATGAATGACTGCATCTGTTTCCCCTACTGGACCAGGGCACTTCAAGGACAGAAGTGGTACCTTATTTACCTTTCCATCTAAAAGGCGGTATAGCATAGTCAAGGTAGGACTCTGCAGCCAGGATGCCTAGGTAAAAATCCAGATTTCATTACTTAGTAGTGCTAACTGTACCTCTGTTTTCTCCTCTGTAAACAGGAGGTACCTACCTCATAGGATGTAATGATTATTAGAAGTATTAATCTATGTTGAAAGTACTTAGACTGGTACCTACCCCCTAGTATCATGTGAGTGTTAGCTATTACTGTTATTAGTTGAATTCTCATTACCTGCCTAGCAGAGATTTGGTTCATGGACCTGTTGTGTATCAGTCACAGATGGGCAAAGTATAAAGGTACACATCCTCCTTTCCCTGAAATTCTGCCTATTTCATGGACACTGCTGGCCCTGGGCACAGAGGATGAGAAAGATAAGGAGGAGGTTAGGTTTGTCTACTAAAGACAAACTCTACCAACCAGTAACTTCACTGCCCAGTACCGAAAGTACTTTATTATATCATGTTGTGAAGCAGTTCTCATTTTGGTGGAGTTTTTGCCACATTTCTTTAGATGACTACCTCAAGTTTCTGATTCCCTTTAATCAAGAAGGCTTAGTTCTTGAGTAGACAAAGTAGACAGCTGAACGCATTTCTGTTTACAACTCTTTCATTTGTTGTCTTAGTCCATTTGGATGGCTCTAATGAAATGCCATAAATAGGGTGGCTTGTAACAACAGAAATTTATTTCTTATAGTTCTGAAGGTGAAAAGCCAAGGTCAAGACACATTCGGTGTCTTGCAAGGGTCAGCTTTTTGGTTGGCTGTGTCCTCACATGGTGGAAGGGGCTAGGTAGCTCTCAGGGGCCTCTCTGACAAGGGCACAAATCCTATTCCTGAGAGCTTCACCTCCTGACTTCATCACCTCCCATCACCACCTCACCTCCTAATATCATTACCTTAGGGGTAAGGATTTCAACATACCAATTTTGGGGGCACACAAACATTGAGACATAACATTTGTCTAGTCCCATTTATCTAGTATAGATCTTAATTTGTTGTTTTTTGTTTGTTCGTTTGTTTTGAGACGGAGTTTCGCTCTTGTTGCCCAGGCTGGAGTACAATGGCATGATCTTGGCTCACCACAACCTCCACCTCCAGGGTTCCAATGAGTCTCCTGCCTCAGCCTCCAGAGTACCTGGATTACAGGCATGTGCCAACACACCTGGCTAATTTTGTATTTTTAGTAGAGATGGGGCTTCTCCATGTTGGTCAGGCTGGTCTCAAACTCCCAACCTCAGGTGATCCGCCTGTCTTGGGATCCCCCAAAGTGCTGGGATTACAGGCGTGAGCCCACCACGCTCAGCTGCATCTTAATTTTTAAAAAGAAAACACACTTAAACATTTGGCTTCCCACAACTGAATTACTACTTAAAAATGAATACTAGTTAAGTAACTCACCAAATTGTGCAAAAGTATCTTGGAGACAGAGTGATACACAGGTGATTTGTCTTCAGTTATGTATTTTTTAAAGCAAATAAGAGTTTTTGATTGTTAAAATTTATTAAAAAGAGACTAAAATGTTTGCAACAAAACATTTCAAAGTAGATAAGAATATCAAAGCAAAAAAAAAAAAACATGAAACCTTACCCAAAACAGATTTACCTCTTCTTGTCTGGATCACTGAAACTAGATGTGGGATCAGGGGAAGACTCAATTAATTTAAATTTATTCCTGTCTGTTGTAATAAAATAACTATAGGTACATATGAAGGTTTTATACATACAAACACATGTTGAATTCTGCTTTGTTCTTTGTTTTTCATGATTTGATTTAGCTTACTCTGTCTGTATATGTATAGAGGGAGGGACCCCTCCTCCTGTTGAGGGAGGGACCTGGTGGGAGGTGATTGGCTTATGCGGGCAGCTTCCCCCATGCTGTTCTCGTGATAGTGAGTTCTCACGAGATCTGATGGTTTAAAAGTGGCACTTCCCCCTTTGCGATCTCTCTCTCCTGCCACCATGTGAAGAAAGTGCTTGCTTCTCCTTCCTCTTCCACCTTGACTGTAAGATTCCTGAGGCCTCCCCAGACATGAGGAACTGTGAGGCAATTAAACCTCTTTCCTTTAATAAATTACCCAGTTTCAGGTAGTTCTTAATAGCAGTATGAAAATGGACTAATACAGATCCACCCCCTCACAATAGTCAACTGAGTACTCATCAGTGTCTATATGTGAAGCAGCTACCTGAGGCTGGGGAAAAACTACTCACAATGAGACATAGCAGTGTCCAGTGTTTAAACAGATCCAATAACAGTGTCGGTTTCCACCAGCCAGAAAGCAAGTCCCACGATGCACAGGCCATTGATAGAGTACAAAAGACCTTGGCTAAGGAGTAGGGAAAAATTAGTCCTGGACTGAGCAGACCCAGACCCCTGCTCCAGACCTACCTAACAAATTTGAAAAAGCAAGAACTAAAATAATCAATTTGTTTTCAAGTAACTTCTTTGCATCTCAGAACAAAGCTTGATAATATTTATAGGAATCCCAAAATATCCAGTGCTCAACAAGATAAAATGCACAATGTTAGTGTTATGGACTGAATGTTTGTATTCCCCTCCAAATTCATATGTTGAAATCCTAACTCCCAATATAATAATTTTTGGAAGTGAGCATTTAGGAGGTCATTAGTTCGTAAAAGTGGAGCCTTCCTGAATGGGATGAGTGCTTTTATAAAAAAACATGTGAGGCTGGGTGCAGTGGCTCACGCCTGTAATCCCAGCACTTTGGGAGGCCGAGGCAGGCAGATCACAAGGTCAGGAGACTGAAAACATCTTGGCCAATATGGTGAAACCTGTCTCTACTAAAAATACAAAAATTAGCTGGGCGCGGTGGCATACAGCTGTAGTACCAGCTACTCAGGAAGCTGAGGCAGGAGAATAGCTTGAACCCTGGAGGCAGAAGTTGCAGTGAGCCAAGATTGCACCACTACACTCCAGCCTAGGCAACAAGAGCAAAACTCTGTCTCAAAAAAAAAATGTGATAGCTTGCTTTTTCTCTCTTTGCCATGCGAAGTTGGCAATCTGCAACTCAGAAGTAGATCCTTGCCAGAACCAACTGTGCTGGCATACTGATTTCAGAATTTCAGTTTCCAGAACAATGAGAAATAAATGTTGTTAAAAGCCACCTAGTTTACGGTAATTTGTTACAGCAGCACAAATTGACTAAGACAGCCTAAAATACGGTAAAAAAAAACTACTAGTCATGCAAAGAAGCAGAAAAATTTGACCCATAGTAAGAATAAAAATCAATCAAATGGAAACTGATTCACAACTGACACTAAGGTTAGAATTGGAAAACAAAGATATTAAAATAATTATAACTAATTTTATATGTTCAAATATTAAGTAGATACATGAGAGAGATAAAAAAGATCCAAATCAAACTTCTAGAGATGAAGACTACAACGTGTGAGCTGTAAAGTACGTTTGATGGTATTATTGACAGATTAGACATTATAGAAGAGACTGGAGACCTTGAAGACATAGACATAGAAGCTTTCCAAAATGAAGCAAAGAGAGAAAGGAAACTGTTTTAGTCGTGGTTTCCCAGACAGAACTGACAGAATATACATACACACACACACACACACACACAGAGAGAGAGATATGAGAAAGAACTAATTATGAGAATTGGCTGACTTGATCATGGAGGTTGAGAAGTCCCACAACAGCCTGTCCGCAAGCTGGAGAAGCAGGGAAACCAGTAGTATCACTCAGTCCAAGTCCAGAGGCCTCAGAACCAGGTAAGTCTGAGACTGAGGCTGAAGGCCTGAGAGCCCAGGGGTCTGTCATACAAGTCCTATTGTCCAATAGCCAGAGAATCTAGAGTTATGATGTCCAAAGGCACATCCCCACTCTGGAAGACAGAGCAAAAATTCACTCTTCCTCCATCTTTTTTTGTTCAATTCAGGCCCCCAGCTGATTGGATAATGTCCATCCACATTGAGGGTAGATCTTCCCCACTCAGTCCACCAACTCACATGTCAATCACCTCTGGAAACACCCTCTCAGACACTCCTGGGGCAGCCCAATCATTCCAACCAAATGGCAAGCCATCTGGGTTTCCCTTTCAGCAGAAAAGGGATGTGCTCAGTGCCCACTGAAGCACTGAGAATAAACAATGCTTTCCCAGGTACCTGAGTGTTCCTTAATCCAGACAAGTTGATACCCAAAATCAACCATCACAAAGACTTTTTTTTTCTTTCTTTTTAATGAACAGAGCCTCAGTGAGCTGTGGGCCAATTTCACTTGGGCTAGTATATATGACAGTGGACTTCCTGAAAAATAGGACAAAGATAAGGGTATAAAAATATTTGAAGAAATGATGGCTGAAAATTTTCCAAATTTTATGAAAATTATTAACCCACAAATCCAGTTGTGAATTCCAAATACAAGAAATATAAATAAAGCAACATGAAGACACATCATGACTAAATTGCTCAGAAACAGTGATAAAGAGAAAAATCTTAAAAGCAACCACATGAAAAAAAAACCCCACACATTCTATACAGAGGAACAAAGATAAGGATGAGAGCAGATTTTTTTTTGTTTTTTGGAAACAATACAAGTAAGGAGACAATGTATCCATATCTCTAAAAGTGCTGAAAGATCATCTGATACGGCAAGCACTACCTTGATACTAAAACCTAGCAAAGAAACTGTAAGAAAACTACAAACCAATATTGCTCACAAAGTCAACCTCTCTATTTGCAGATGAAATGGTCACCTATGTAGAAAATATGATGGAATCTATTTTTTTAAAAAAATACTGGAACACATTATTTTAGCAAGATCATAGGATACAAGATAAAGATGCAAAAATCAATTGTATTTCTATATACTAGCAATGACCAACTGAAAAATAAATTTTTTTAATAATGTAATTTAGAATAGCATCAAATTTATGAAATAGGAATAAATCTGACAAAAGATGTGAAAGTCTTCTACATTAAAATGATAAAGAATTGGTGACCAGAATTAAATTAGACCTAACTAAACAAACAGATATAGCATGTTCATGAGTCAGAAGAATCAATATTATTAAGATGTTCATTCTTCCCAAATTGACCTATTAGAGTTAGCTCACTGCCAATCAATATAGCAGAAGGCTTTGTTTTTGTAGAAATTAACAACCTAATTCTAAAATGTAAGGGACTTAGAATGGTAAAAACAATTTTGAAAACAAAAGCAATGACTAGCCTAGGCAACACAGCAAGACTCCATCTCTACACAAATAAAATATTTAGCCAGACATGATGGTGTGCACCTGTAGCCCTAGCTACTCAGGAGGCTGAAGTGGGAGAACTGCTCGATCCCAGGAGTTGGAGGCTCCAGTAAGCTATGACCATGCCACTGCACTCTAGCCTGGGCAAAAGAAGAACACTATGTCTCTAAACAAATAATAAGAAAAGAAGTACAAAGTTGGAAGACTAACAATACCTGATTTCAAGACTTTATATAAAGCTAAACTAATAAAGATAGGTGTTATAAAGATAGACATAGAGCAATGGAACAAAATATTCCAGAAATAGACCCACATATAGATGGCAACTGATTTTTTACAAAGTCACAAAGGCAAAGCAGTAGAGAAAGGATAGTCTCTTCAACCAACGGTACTGGAACAATGGGATATTTATATGCCAAAAAAATGGACTTCATATCTTGTACTATATATACAAATTAACTCAAAATGGGCCATAGGCCTAAATGTAAAATAAATATTATACAACTTCTATGAGAAAACATAAAGAAAAAAACTTTGACCTTGGGTTAGACAAAGATCTTATAGACACAACCCCAAAAGTATAATCCAAAAAAGAACAAATTGATTAAACTTCATCAAAATTAAAAACTTTGATTCTTTCAGAGAATGAAAAGGCAGGCACAGCTTGGGAGAAAATATTTTTAAATCATATATCTAATGATAGAATTAATTCAGAATATATAAAGAATTTCTAAAACCATATTATAAGAAAAAAGGAAACAACTCAGTAAAAACCTGGGCAAAAGATTTGAACAGACACATCATCAATTAACACAGACTAATAGTAAATTAAGTGCATGAAAATATGCTTGACATCATTATCCATTAGGGAAATGCAAATTAAAACCACAATGAGATATGAGTACATTCCTATTAGAATGACCACAAAGAAAAAGATTGCCCATGTCAATGTAGGTGAGGATAGGGAAGAACCAGAACTCTCATATGCTGCTACTGGGAATAGAAAATGATACAGACACTCTGGAAGACAATTGACAGAATCTTTGAAAGTTAAACATATACCTACCATGTGATCCAGCCATTCTGCTTCTAGGTGTTTAAACAAAAGAAATGGAAATATGTATTCATTCAAACACATGTGCATGAATGCTCATAAAAGCTTTATTTGTAAAAGAAAAACTGGAAAGAACCCAAATTTCCATCCACAGATAAGTGAATATACTGTATAGGGTATCCATATAATGGAGAGTGACTACACAGCAATAAAAAGGAATGAACTGGCCAGGCGAAGTGGTTCATGCCTATAATACCAGCCCTTGGGAGGCCAAGGCGGGCGGATCACAAGGTCAGGAGTTCGAGATCAGCCTGACTAACATGGTGAAACCCCATCTCTACTAAAAATGCAAAAATTAGCCGGGCTTGGTGGTGGGTGCCTGTGATCCCAGATACTGGAGAGGCTGAGGCAGGAGAATTGTTTGAACCCAAGAGGTGGAGGTTGTAGTGAGCTGAGATCGTGCCATTGCACTACAGCCTGGACAACAGAGCGAGACTCTGTCTCAAAAAAAAAAAAAAGAAATGAACTAATGAATTATTAGTATGTATTAGTATGCATACACTTCAACTTGGATGAATCTCAGCATGATTTTGCTGAGTAACAGAAGCAAGATAAAGGACTCAGAGAGTACATACTATAAACTTTCATTTATGTGAAATTCTAGAAAAGGCAAAAAAATTCTAGAAAAGACAAAGGGGCATGCAGACACTTTTGGGATGATGAATATGTTCACTATCTAGATTATAGTTTCACTGGTTTATACACATGTCAAAACTTATCAAATAGAACAGTTTTAATATGTGTACAACATGTTACATGGCAATTATACCTCAACCGAGTTGCATTCTTTTAAAAGTTTAAGTTTAAAATTATATGTGAATATTATGCTTAACATTTAGCCCTTTGTCTTGGCCAAAATGCCTTCTCATGCATAATTCTTTGCAGAGAAAGCTACATCTCCTTCACTTACAGTGATAAGACAAGGGGTAAACAAATGCTTTAATCATTGCAATAGCTGTAGTTCTAGCACCTGACTCATAAGAAGTACTTAATGTGTGTGCAACAATAATACTTCATGCTTAGAAGTTATATGGGTCTAAAATTCAGTAATAAAGAACTATAAAAATGTGATTTGGGGGCTGGATGTGGTGGCTCATGACTGTAATCCCAGAACTTTGGGATGCCAAGGCAGGTAGATCATGAGGTCAGGAGATTGAGACCATCCTGGCCAACATAGTGAAACCCTGTCTCTACTAAAAATACAAAAATTAGCTGGGCATGGTGGTGTGTGCCTGTAATCTCAGCTACTCAGGAGGCTGAGGCAGGAGAATTGCTTGAACCAGCAAGTCAAAGTTTGCAGTGAGCCAAGATCGTGCCACTGCCCTCCAGTCTGGTGACAGAGCAAGACTCCGTATCAAAAAAAAAAAGTGATTTGCAATAAACTTAGAAGGTGATACCTAGGAAGCATTGCACATCACAGGAACATACATTTCTTTCAAATACACAGAAGAAAATCAGGGAACAACTGAGCAAGGTCTACCCTGCAAGGTCCTGAGGATCGTTATCCAGCCAGTGACTCAGAATCTGACTTACTCCCAGGAGCCATCTACCCCAAAGTGCTGAGCACATCAAACTCAAAATGGCTGGTGAAAATGCTCGCCTCTGGTAGAAGAGCTGCATGTAAATTGGATACCAGAAGGAAAGCAATTTAAGTCATGCAAACACAACTCAACTAAAAACAGAGATTAAAGAGAGTGGCTGTAACTCATACCAAATATTTAGCAGCTGCAATTTTCATTTTTTACTGCCGAGTTCAATTTACGAAAACAACAATAATATTTATT
The DNA here is from genome assembly GCA_963573385.1 of Cacajao melanocephalus. NCBI lineage: Eukaryota > Metazoa > Chordata > Mammalia > Primates > Pitheciidae > Cacajao > Cacajao melanocephalus. The sequence goes on along the minus strand of CAUYLG010051718.1, from coordinate 59,529 downwards.
TAACATCTGTTATGTGTCAACAGTGTGGTAGTCATCTTTAAGGCTGTTAAGCATTCAAATAAATTGTAGGAGGCAACGAAATCTCCCTTCTAAGAAATCTTTCTCATTTGGATACAGAATGTATCTATAGAAAATGAAATATGTGTAGATCTTCCAAGACAAGATCTTTATCTATGGCATTTTTTTTATATATTCAAGCTTTCATGGCCATGATGCCTTACATAAAACATTAATTAATTACAGCACAGTTCACAATAGCTAAGATTTAGAAGTAGCCTAAGTGTCCATCAATAGATGATTAGATAAAGAAAATGTGGTACATATACATACAATGGAGTACTATTCAGTTATAAAAAAGAATAAGATCCTGTCATTTGCAACAACATGCATGGAACTGGAGGTCATTGTGTTAAGTGAAATAAGCCAGGCACAGAAACATAAACTTCATATGTTCTCACTTCTTTGTGGGAGCTAAAAATTAAAATTATTGAACTCATTGAGATAGTAGAAGGATGTTTACCAGAAGCTAGAAAGCGTAGTGGTGGAGTAGGGGGAAATGGGGATGGTTAATCATTTCAAAAAAATAGAATGAATAAGACCTAGTATTGGCTAGCACAACAGGGTGACTATAGCAAAAAATAATTTAATTGTACATTTTAAATTAACTAAAATAATATAAATGAAATGTTTGTAACACAAAGGACAAATGCTTGAGGAGATGGATACCCCATTTACCCTGATGTGAATATTATGCATTCCATGCCTATATCACACTAGGTCATGTAACCCATAAATATGTATACCTTTTATATACCCACAAACCTTAAAAATAAATTTAAAAAATTAATAGGATATTACATAATTTCCCCCAGGTCTGGCTCAGTAATTCCCTATGAACAATGTTGAGAATATATTGTCTAGTTAACTTGGTTGAATAAGGACTCAATGAATGGGGGAAAATGTATTTGGAAATTCTTTCCAAAAATTGAAATACTGTGGTCATCCATTCATTAAATAGTCACTGAATTCCTACCATGTCCTGGGAGTGTGCAGTGGTAAACAAATCAGACATATGGTCTCTGCCCACATGAGGCCCAGGGAGGCAGGAGATCCAAAAATAAATATATCATTATGCATTGTAATTAATTGAAAATATTTGTGTATACTAGGTGGCAGAGAAAGCCCAATGTGCTGCCTCACTGTAATTTCCAGTCTCTACAGAAATAAGAAAGGCATTGCTCCACTGCCCCTTAATTGTAGCAGCTTTTCTGTTTTTGCATTAGTAGTAATTAAGTGCCCTTGACATTTTTGTGCTCAGAGTACAGCAACCTGCCTAACAAGCATGGCTTTCTTCTCCCTGGGCATAACTACTGAGTAACTGGCAAGCAGGCTGGACTGACCTGCGCCATGCACAGAGCCAGAGCCCACCGCCAACGCTTCAAGCCCAGGGGCTGTGATCCTGGGTGCATAGCACAGAAAAGACTGCCAGCCCGTGTCAGTCTTTTTAATCACGCTTACGCATATAGGTTAACCACAGTTACGTAAGCAGGTTCTGAGAAAAGGTGGGGAAGAGAACGGAGAGTTTTGCTGCAACAGAGGCAGAACTCTGAATTTATTTCCAGCTGCCTTTCTTGTCTCTCCTAGAGACCTAACCCCTCCAGCACCTACATACACAGTCTCTTTGGGAGCAACTATCCTGCCACTGGCTCAGAAAGGCTGAGTCCTAAGAACTCCCTCTTGCTCCTAAGAAATTTCAAGCTTCTTTTGTGGTAAGTGGCTTAATGAGACAGGATGAGTGATAAGCAAGAAGAGTCATTGTTATGTCATTTTATGTTTTTGTCATGTTGTCATTGTGCTGGCTAAGTTCGTCTTTGATGTTAAAATACGCAAATTGAGGCTGTGATAAAAGGGCTTTCAATATGAAATAGACAAGACATATAATGGAAAGAAATGCTTCCAGAATGGATTTCCATAAAAACGTGACAAGACTTTCTCAGTGCCATTCTGTAAAATCGCTGCTATTTTTCCATAAATGCCAGATGTTAAAGCATTTGCATAGTATCCCTTAGAGGGTTGGGTGTAAAGACATGCATGAATACCAGGTTAACAGAAAATATCTATTATAACATGATATCTAGATGCAGATGCTCAAGAAATGCCCATAGCCTTTGTTAGGACTAATTATTATGAAGTCCATGGACCCTTTTTTATATCAAATAATTTAGTAGACCCTCACTTACAGATCTTATGCTTGGTTAAGAATGTATAAAACTGACCAAAAATGTCACTGTGAATTTCATTAAATCTTGTATAAAGATCAAAATGTAGGCCTCCAGCTGTGGAATTTAGAGTCTCATCTTTCACTATCCTTGAGCAGCTGTGAGTGAAATGGCAGATCAAAGTTTACTTTTCATAAATATTTAAGTAATGTCACAATTAGCAATGCTATTCTAGATAATTAACTTCACTACATATTATTCACTAAAAAGCTATGAAAAAGTTACATACCATTTGTCTTGGGAAATATAATAGAAATGGAACATAATTTGACATTAGATGTTTTGGTATTAGGTTGGTGCAAAAATAATTGCTTTTAATGGCAAAACCACAATTACTTTTGCACCAACCTAGTACTTCATATAACATCACCAACAATCAGCCAGAAAGCTTCATATTAATCTTAAATGAATTGTTGCCATTAGCAATGTTTTCTTCTCTGAGATTCAGCTGGAGAAGTTCATTTTGGAAAACATTTAAAACTGTTATGCACATGAACGTCTGAAAAGATATGAAGTTCTGGCAATAAAACAGCAAAAAATAAATGAAGGCTAAAAACAGACAGAAACAATTTCCCAGTGCAAAGGGTTTTCTATTATTTTGATTCTCATTCCTTAGATGTTTTGACTGAAGATATGAAAAGAAAAATAAATAGATATGTTTTCCTCAAAAACCATCACTTTATTTTTGTGCCACAGTTTTAATTTGTTTAAAATAAGATGATGGAGAAGAAAATTATAGAGATAAAATCAACTGTAGTAGCCACAAAAAAAAAAAAAAAATCAGTTGTAGTAACCAAAGGAAATCAGTCTGTATCTCCAAAATCTTTGAGAGCCCATCAGTGTGGTTGGCAGATGTTTTACAAACACGTAGGGAATCTGTGATGAACTTTAAACAGAAGACCAAGAGAGCTTTTTCTATTTGCCAAGAAATCTAGGAAAACAAAGGGAAATTAAACTCATTACTCTAGTTTAACATCATGTGCTTTCCCCACTTGCCCCTCCCCCCATTGCCGGGGCTTACACTCACACACTGAATGGTACTTACATTCCTTAGGAAAGATCAGTTGGCCCCATTTCAAAGCTTTAGAAAAGCCTCATCACTATGCACCCAACATTAACACTCAAAGCCTTGCAGGGCTGTACCCTGGACGGCTGTTTCTACTGAGTAAGATACTCAGCAGATGAAATGCTAGCAGTAGCAGCAGCAGCAGCATCTGTGAACTGCCTTATAATAGACTGCAACTTGGCTGCACTTAGTCATCACCAGGGCCACGCAATGATGCATGGACTCCACCCTCAGAGATGCTGATTTCATTGGTCTGGGAGTGGCCTGGACATCAGGATCTTTCCCTTTTTTTTTTTTTTTTTTTTTTGAGACAGAGTCTTGCTCTGTTGCCCAGGCTGGAGTGCAGTGGCGCAATCTCACCTCACTGCAACCTCCGCCTCCTGGGTTCAAGCGATTGTCCTGCCTCAGCCTCCGGAGTAGCTGGGACTACAGGCACATGCCACCATGCCTGGCTAATTTTTTTTTTTTTTTGTATTTTTAGTAGAGATGGGGTTTCACCATGTTAGCCAGGTTGCTCTCGATCTTCTGACCTCAGGATCCGCCTGCCTCGGCCTCCCAATGTGCTGCGATTACAGATGCGAGCCACAGTGCCTGGCCTCCTTTTTTTTTTTTAAAAAAAACTAATTATAATCCACAGAAAGTTGCAAAGTTTTTCCTAATGGTTACATCTCACACCAGGAAATTGACCTTGGTGCAATGTGTGTATATAGTTCTCTGTCACTTTATCACATGTGTAGATTCATATAACCAGCATTGCAATTATGATAAAGAACTATTCCTTCACAAAGATATGCCTTTATGGTATCATCTACCCACCTTCTCTCTACTATCCGTAACTCCTGACAAACACTAATCTTGATAATTTTGTCATTTCAGGAATGTTAAATAAATGGAATCGGCCAGGCACGGTGGCTTATTTATGTAATCCTAGCACTTTGGGAGGCTGAGACAGGTGGATCACTCAAGGTCAGGAGTTTGAGACCAGCCTGGCCAAAATGTCGAAATGCCATCTCTACTAAAAACACCCATAATTAGCCAGGTGTGGTGGCAGGGGCCTGTAGTCCCAGCTACTCAGGTGGCTGTGGCACAAGAATCACTTGAACCCAGGAGGCAGAGGTTGCAGTGAGCTAAGACTGCACCACTGCACTCCAGCCTGGGCAACAGAGTGAGGCTCTGTCTCTAAATAGAATCATACAGTGTGTACCCTTTTGAGATTGGCTTTTTCACTCAGCATAATGCACCTGAGATCCATCTAAGTTGTATGAATTGATAGTTCATTCCTTTTTTATTGCTGGTATAGATGTACTACACCACGGGGCTATTACAAATAAAGCTGCCATGAACATTTCTGTAAAAGTTTTTGTGTGACCAGCCTGGGCAACATAGCAAAACCCCATCTCTACAAAAAAAAAAAAAAAAAAATTAGCCAGGCATGGTGGCATACACCTATGGTTCTAGCTACTCAGGAGGCTGAGGTAGGAGGATCACTTGAGCCCAGGAGGTCAAGGCTGCAGTGAGTCACAATCACACCGCTGCACTCCAGCCTGGGTGACAGAGCAAGACCTTGACTCAAAAATGTATAAAATGATTTTGTGTGGGAACGTAAGTCTTTATTTCTCTGGCACAAATGCCAGAAGTACAGTTGTTGGATTGTATGTTAAGTATATGTTTAATTTTTAAAGAAACTGCCAAACTTTTTTCCAGAGTGGCTGTACCATTTTACGTCTCCACCAGCAATAAGAGAGGCAATTTCTCCACATTCTTGCCAACAGTTGGTATTGTCACTATGTTTTATTTTAGCCACTCTGTAGGTGTGTGGTGAAACTTCGTTGTGGTTTAGTTTACATTTCCATCAAAATGAGTGATGTTGAACATCTTTTCATGTGCTTATTTGCCATCTGTATATCCTCTTAAGTAAAATGTCTCTTTATATCTTTTGCCCGTTTTCTAATTGGATTTGGGCATGGGCCAGAGAGATGGAAGAGGGGCAGTGTATCAGAAAGTTCCCTAAGTGTATCTACTATGCAGGCATGTTTGGAAAGCACTGCTTCATTATAACTTCTTTATATAGGTACATTCTAAATGTAAGCCATTGCACCTGTGCTAATATTAAAATAAGGTCAGTGTGGGCACTGACTAATTAAATATGCCTGCAGTCCAAGGGAAAAAAACTGGAGGTACTTTCCATGACCTCAGGTTGTTTGCGTATGCCCACCATAAGGCTGGAAGAGTGAGACCTGCAGGGAATATTTCTGGAAATGTGGCCCAAATATCTTCTTCAGAATCATGGCATGTGGATGTACATGTGTGCACCTGTGTACATGTGTGAAAAATGGTGATTTCCCAGTTCCAAATCCCAGACCTACTAAATCAGGACTTTGGAGGATAAGGCCTAGAAATCTATATACATAGCCCAGGAGATTTCCATGCTCTCAAAAATTTGAGACCTACCTTGCCCAGGGAAGACTGGGGACCTAATCTCCACTTCAGGGCATAGGTGGATGCCTTCCTATTAAGAAATTGGTTGCCCGGGCATGGTGGCTCACGCCTGTAATCCCTGCACTTTGGGAGGCTGAGATGGGTGGATCACGAGGTCAGGAGATTGAGACCATCTTGGCTAATACAGTGAAACCCCATCTCTACTAAAAATCTAAAACAAAACAAAACAAAAAAATAGCCAGGCGTGGTGGCGCGTACCTGTAGTACCAGCTACTCGGGAGGCTGAGGCAGGAGAATTGCTTGAACCCGAGAGGCGGAGGTTGCAGTAAGCCGAGATTGCGCCATTGCAGTCCAGCCTGAGTGACGGAATGAGACTCCGACTCAAAAAAAGAAAAAAAGAAAAGAAAAGAAATTGGTTTAGGCAGGGAACAGTGGCTCCTACTGTAATCTCAGTGCTTTGGGAGGTCAAGGCAGGAAGATTGCTTGAGGCCAGGAGTTTGAGACCAACCCAGGCAATACAGCAAGACTATCTCTATAAAAATAAATAAAGAGGCCAGGTGCAGTAGCTCTTGCCTTAATCCCAACACTCTGGGAGGCTGAGGTGGGTGGATCACCTGAGGTCAGGAGTTTGAGAGCAGCCTGGCCAACATGGCAAAATCCTGTCTCTCCTAAAAATACAAAAATTAGCCAGGCATGGTGGCAGGCACCTGTAATCCCAACTACTCACAAGGCTGAGACAGGGAGAATTGCTTGGACCCAAGAGGTGGAGATTGCAGTGAGCTGAGATTGCGCCACTGCACTCCAGCCTGGGCAAGAGAGCAAGACTCCATCTCACATAGTGGCATGTGCCTGTAGTTTCAGCTACTCAAGAGGCTGAGGTAGGAGGACTGCTTGAGCCTGGGAGTTTAAGGCTGCACGAGCTGTGACTGCGCCACTGCACTCCAGCATGGGTGACAGAGTGAGACCCTGTCTCAAAAAAAAAAAAAACAAAGAAAGGAAATTGATTTAGAAAGGAGTTGCCTTGAGCTTCAGAAATGTGAGGAACAGAGAAGGGCAGGATAGTGTGTTTTTGTATACTGCCAAGTATACAAAAGTATACTTGTATACTTGAGAAGCAATAACTTATAGTGATCAATAAAAATAACATAACCAACATTGTATAAGCACTAATTAGTGCTAGCTTTTCCCACACACTAGCTCCCCTAATTCTTATAACAAGTTAGAGGTTATTATATTCTCTACTTTGTACATGAGGAAACTGAGGTTCAGAGAGGCCTGGTCATTTGGCCAAGATCACAGGACTAGCAGATGTCAGACAGTTTTTCCTTCTGGAATCTTCCTTAATGTTGTCCTTAGTTGTCCCAAACTCCAGTTTTATTATTTAATATTTTTAGAAGACCTACTCGAACCTCATTTTAAGAAGAAACTAGGCCAGGTGCAGTGGCTCATGCCTGTAATCTCAGCACTTTGGGAGGCCGAGGCCTTTGGATCATTTGAGGTCAGCTTGGCCAACATGGTGAGACCCCCATCTCTCTAAAAATACAAAAATTAGCCGGGCATGATGGCACACACCTGTAATCCCAGCTACTTGGGAGGCTGAGGCAGAAGAATTGTTTGAACCCAGGAGGTGGAGGTTGCAGTGAGCCGAGATCACACCACTACACTCCAGCCGGGGTGACAGAGGGAGACTCTGTCTCAAAAATATATGATAATAACAATACAAATTAGAAAAATTATTTTAGAAAAGAAACTACAAGAATTTATAAATATATTTACACATTCCTGAATAGCCTAACTGATCATCATTTGTGGGCTGAAATAAATGCTGCACAGAAGTGGTGTATCTAATTATTTCTCTGGTATAGTTACTGCAGTCTGAACTGTAAGCATCAAGCGGGTTCTAAATAGAGACAGTGGAGCTCTCTGGAGCACTCAAGTGGTAAACTGCTGTCCAGTGGTAACAATTCCTTTTATCCTGCTGCTCAAGAACCTGTCATTATGGATAGAGTAAGCCACACCCTTTAAATATAAACATGTGGCCCTGGTGTCCATTTACACAGCTGCCATTAAATGGCTCTTGCAGGTAAAAGCCCTTTTGTTTTCTAGCTTCTGTCTTGAATCATCTTGGATGACTGCCTCAGGTTTCTGTGTGGCTCTGACATCATTGATATTTTCATAACATACCCAGCTTCATTGTTCACAGCTCCTGGTCTATGCCAATTTATGTGTTTGAGCGCGCTGTGGACGTACGGGTATGATGAAATGGTTTCCTCTCTTCCCTTTCCACATTCAAAACCTAAGCCTTCCTGCCAGGCTCCTAGCATTTGGGGTTTCCATAGAAATCAGAGCCTGAGGCCAAGTTTAAGGTGTAAGGCTCTATCCCAGCACTGAAAGGGTGAGGGGAAGGGAAAGGGAGTCAGTGTGGGGTGATATGAACCAAACTGGCCAGGGTGCCACAGAAACCACACCTGTCACAGCCATGCAGGACTCTCTGGATGGGCCATGTGGAGCCACCGCATGTTGAAATTGTCACAGGGAGGAAGAGAGAGGAGCTTATATCCCGACTCTCTCTGGTCAAAGTGGGTCCTCTGTGGATTCAACAATCCCTCAATCTGGGGTTTTTTACCTGGCCCTTTAAACAGTGGCAAGGCAGCCATCTTCTAGGTCCCCAGCCAGGGGGCAAGAAGCTTCATCTGAGTCTGCAAGCGCTGGGAAGAGTCGGTGCCCTGTGCTAGGCCTGGGCTGCAAACCCCTGTGGCTCCCATAAAGTGGGCACTGCAGCAGCCATGCCTAAGCCCGGCTCTCAGCCCTCACCGTGTGGGGAAGCAGCATCTGCGGATAGCGGCAGAGAGGAGGTGAGACTGGGAAGCTGGGGCTTCCCACTGAGCAAGCAGCCAGGGCCCAGCAGGCAGATGGGTCTGAGCTAATATGGGGAAGCACGAAACTTAGGTTCAAGTAGTCCCCTCCCCGATTCTAATGTCATATCTGAGTATCAGTCAGGGTTCTTACTTGCAAGCCACAAGAACATACTTTAGCTTCCTCAAACCAAAAAAGAATTTATTGGGTGTACATGGAAGAGCTTTCAGAAACTGAAGAGTGGGTTTATAGTGCAAGCAATGAGAGCTGCCACCTAGGCAGCAGAAACCCGGGCCCAAACACCACTACCACAGGGGCAGGAGCCTTCCTCAACTACAGCCTAACATCAGCACCTCCTCATGAGACCTCACACCATCAGCATGCCTCCAAAGAGCGCAGGGGCTCTGATGTGTGTTATGGGTTTAACTGTTCCCCCTATCCCCAAATTCTAATGTTGAAGTCCTCACCCCCAGCACTCCGGAGTGTGCCCTTATAGGAGATAGGGTCTTACAGAGGTAATCAAATTAAAACAAGGTCATTAGCATGGGCCTTAATCCAATATGACTGCAGTCCTTATAAAAAGGAGAAATTGAACACAGAGACATGCATAGAGAGAAGGCAAGATAAAGAGATATAGAGAGAAGATGGCTACCTACCAGCCAAGGAGAGAGAACTAGAAGAGATCCCTCCCTCGCAGCCCTCAGGGAACATCCCTGCCGACACCTTGACTTTGGACAATTTCTGATGTTTAAGCCACTCAGTTTGTGGTACTTTTAAATAGCAGCCCCAGCAAAAACAATCCTGGAGAGTGAAAGGGGAAGAAAGAGAATCCTTACCAATTTGTTGAACTTTTGCAGATTGCTAATGCACTTTGATGCATATTACTTGCCTGTTCTCAGAAGCACCTAGCACTTGGTTCAATGCCCTGCTGTTGCCATCTTAACATTCTTCATAATTTTTTAAACAAGGGACCCCACATTTTCATTTGAACTGCCCCCCCCCCCCCGCCAAATTAGATAGGTACTGTCGCCCGGTTATCTTAGTGGTCTCGTGAAGTAAACAGAGACTGTCATTATTTGTGTTTATTAATAATGAAACCAAAGCTGAGAGATGTTAAGCAATTTGATCGACAGACCTCCCCGGATGTGGATCAAGATCTGAGATCTCTGATGCAGTGGCTTCTGTGTCCACCGAATTTTGAGATTCTGTCATTCTAGCACCTATATAAAATGTAAGAAAATTTGGAGGTAAATCTTCACACAGCTGCCTTGCCTTCACTCGGCTGTCTTGGCTGAAGTTTAACACATGAAAGCAAGCTTAGGGTCTCCTGGAGGGTCAAGAGGTTCCTCTACCAGCCTCATCTCTGTCACTGGCCCGCTCTAGTCTATTTTTATCAGGGTTTCTGTTAGACTTCAGTCAAGAGGTTCCTCTACCAGCCTCATCTCTGTCACTGGTCCGCTCTAGTCTACTTTTATCAGTGTTTCTATTAGACTTCATATCTGGAAAAGCAGGGTTCTTACCTGCCTAGACCCCAGGTCAACCCAGCTTGGTTTCAGATAGAAACTGCTCACCTCAGGCCACTGGATTTATGTCCTAAGCCAAGGTCCTTGGCAAATATTAGGAATTAATCAAGTAACTTCTTCCTTGATTCTAGATATTCACTGTCTGGTTTTTCCTGGGATAAACCAACCCTTCTAATTGGTCTGGTATAGAGTTTCACTGTCTCTCCCATCTCCTTTCCCTCCTCTCCCTTCCCCCTTGAGTCCTTGCTTCACTGATGTTCTTCTGTTAGGCCAGCTGTCCCTGTCCCTGGACTTTCTTACCTTTTCCCCAGCCACTGTTCCAACACGGTTTTCTAATAGCCTCTCAGTTCTTCACAGCTCTGCCCCACACCATCACCACCACATCCTACCATTGGTGTCCTAAATAAACGTTTCACAAAGTGGTGCTGCATTACTCTTGGGTCCTACTCAATTAGGTCATTTTCCAAGTTCATGAAAATTGTAAGCTGTAAGAGGAGGTTTGGGCGTTTTAAATTTATTTGCCACAGAATGCAACTTGGAGGGTGGGGTGTGCAGTAGTTCTATTTTGTTGTTGCTTATTTATCCCCTGAGGCAGACATAAGTTGTTTGTACACGTCTTCCTTTGGACAACTTCTTTCCCATTGTGTGTGAGTTTTGTGGGGCTGACAGCCTCCTTGGTGCCTTCCCATATGACCCAGACTGGCCAATCAGAGTATCCTATCCTCCAGTGATTGGCTCTAGGATTCCCAGATGACACAAGCAGCACCAATCGGAATCATCCTTGACAATGGGGATCTAGAAAACTGGAGGGAGATGGTCTCTCTTCCTCTATGAATGGGCAAGCATTGAGACCAATGCTAAGAGAAAAGAAAAACTAAAGGAAGTGGGATGGGATCCAGATTTAAAGACTTTAACTTGATGAGATCACTAATGATGGTTACTTGCTCACAGAGTCAATGAAGATCAAACTGAACAGCAGCCATTTAGAGTTTTAAGGGCAGGTGGTATTAGAGAAAACAGAAGTTTGACAAAGAGGGGTCTTGAATACACAGAGTGATGGTGCAAGATGAGAACTAGTACTGCTCTCAGGACCTCTTCCTTTTCTAATGTTTGGGGGTTTCCGGGTTGTTATCATGCTTCGGGGGTGCTTTTGGCACTGTGAGACAGGAATGCTAGACTCTTGAAATGTGCAGGAGAGTTCTACAAAATGAAGAATTGTCCTGTTATTATTTGTTCTCCCTCTGCAGGGGAGAGAAAAACCAAACTGTAGAAAGAAGCAGAGTCATGGTGTCACTGAGTGAACATATGTATTCAGCCCTGTAGATGCCTGAGATCCATCCTCAGTCTGTACCTTTTCCACTTAAGCCTGTTTGCATTGGGCTTGGTCACTTGCAACAGCAAGAGAACTAACGATTTCACACACCGTGGGAGTTAAAAGTGCTCTGCTCTTCTGCAGTTGCCGTCCCTAAGTCTCTAGTCCATACACTAAATTAAAACTCATGTTAAATCTTCCATCTGCCCACAAAACTGGCCAAGTCAGTCCCCTGTCTTAAGTTCTTATTGGCTCCTCTTTGCCTAGAGGCTCCAGGGCAAGGCACAGAAAGCCCTGGTGCCTGAGGGCTGACCACCTCTCCTGCCTCATCCCTGGCCACTTCCTGCCTCACCCTCTGTTCTCTAGAACAACTGCACTGTTTGAGGATTTCTGTGGTCTCACCTGTCCACGCCATTACTCCTCTGCCTGGAATCTGTGTCCTCCCTCTTTTGTCCAGAGTCAGCTCAATCATCAAACCCCTCACAGGAAGCCTTCTATGAACCCCCAGCTGGACTAATGCCCCTCTTCTGCGCTCCCAAAGCACACAGCGTGTACCTCTATCTTATGACCATCTTACATTAAAACATCTGTCAATGCGTCTGTCTCACCCACTAGACTAGAAGACTCTCAGTTTCAGGGGTTGTATTTCACTCAATTACGTCTTTCACAGCAGCTAGCATACAGTGGCTGGCACATAATAGGTCCTCAAAAAAGATCCTGCTGAACTGGTCCTTGTCATATGTCAAATACGATAGTATTTCTGGTGTATAATAAGTCATATTGGATGACATCTGGGTTAACCTGCAGTTTATATGTTTATAGAATCTTTAATTATTTGAGTGAACCACTGGTGTACCTATGACTATTTGTATGGCCTTTGTATGAAAACAAAGCTCTCTGAAGACAAATACTTTTTTAAATGGCCTGAATTACTTAGTTGAACATAGGAAAACAAAACGACAAAATGAAGGCTTTTTTTTAAGAGACAAGGTCTCACTCCATCACCCAGGTTGGAATACAGTAGTGTAGTCATACCTCACTGCTGCCTCAAACTTTTGGGCTTGAGTGATCCTCCCACCTTAGCTTCCCAAGGAGCTGGGACAACAGGTGCACACCACCACAGCTGGCTAGGTTTTTAAGAATTGTGTAAAGGTGGAGATGTCACTATGTTCCCCAGGCTAGTCTCCAACTCCTGGCCTCAAGCAATCCTCCCTGCCTTGGCCTCTCAGAGCACTGGGATTACAGGGGGAGCTACCTCACCCCATCCAGGATTTTTTCATTTACACAAGACCATTTTAGTTCCCCAAGCAAGCATAGTCAGAGGCAAACACAATTGCAGAGGCAGAGGTTGAAGACCAGGCTCCTAGAGGCAGTTTCCTCTCTTGAGCGGTAGGGAAAATAAGATTGCTCCTGAGCCCAGCCAGCTGTTGTTCTTTGGCCTGGATTTGGGAAGGAAGAAATGAGTCCCTGTGGCATCTGAGCATCCAGTTCCCTGTGTGTGGGTATAGACAGCATTCTCATTTTCTCTTTATCATCTCACAGTATATCCTTGTTTTTACTGTTTTTGTCTCAGAGGAGGTGGTAGGGTGAAGAGAGTGAGGAGAAGTGAAAAAAATGTGTATTTTTAGCCATGACACAGCCAAATGTTCTGAGTCTTCTTTTATAACCACATTTAAAAATAAATGTCAAGAGTTAGGAATTAAGTGATTTCTTAGTGTCCACATCCTCCTTCCATTCTTAGTGTGGGCCTGTCTTCTTCTGACCTTCTTACCCTTGTATGGTCTTCCTTTTAACTCCAGGTGTATACATTGCTAGCTGCATGGAATTTTTTAAGATATCACATGAAATGCTTTTGTTTTTAAGGTTAAAATATCCATCTTTATTCTGAATTTAATAATACAACTGTTCCTATCCAAGGATATGAGCATAATTTACCATGAAAATCATGCATTGTGCTGTGTTTTCACTCATTTTTTCATGCAGCATTTCTCAGACATATACCAAGGGTAAGAAATCAGGCAATGTACACAAAGATGAATAGCTACCCTGCTTTCTGGGAGTTACCATCTGGAAAACTCTTTCTCATAAGGGACTCTGAATTGTGCTGACATTAGAATCACTGTGGTTATTGCTAAAATGCAGATGCCTGGGCTACACTAATTTTGCTGAATTGGATCATATATGAGAGAATGCATCTTCATGTCTTCAAAATGCCTTCTAACTAAGGAATAGTACGACTTTCAGGAGGAACTAATGCCATGAAATTCATAAGGGTGTGTGTGAATGCCCTCAGTCAGGTTTCCAGAAGGTACTAGGTTTTAAGTTAACTAAGACTGAACCGCTGTGGGCAGCGAGACCTATGTTGAAACCTCACTCTAACCATTACTGGCTGCATGGTCTTAGGAAAGTTATTAAACTTGTCTTTCTTCTCACATCTTTAAACTTGGGATAAAGCCCACCTTACGGAGTTACTTTGAGAATTACGTGGAACAACACTTGTAAAGTCTTAACCCAGCACCCAGCATGTAGTGATGGTAGCCAGCAGACATTCTAGATTTATGGACACTTTTCAAAGATAAGATTTTTTTTCATAATAAAATATTTTTTCTGCCCCAGGTATATGAAAGCACAGGACTCAAGCCATTAACTCCCTTCTCCCACTGCTCTACACCCTGTGGTTTAAAATGATTAAAAATTTTTTTTCAATTAACAGCTTTATTGAGATATAATTTATATATAGTAAAAGTCACCATTTAAGTTATACAATCTGGCCAGGCAAGGTGGCTCATCCCTGTAAACCCAATACTTTAGGAGGCTAAAGAGGGAGAATCTCTTGAGGCCAGGAATTTAAGACCAACCTGGAAAACAAGTGAGACCCTGTCTCTCAAAAAAAAAATTAAAAATAAAAATTAGCTGCAGTGATGTGTGTCTGTAGTTGGGAGGCTAAGGTTGGAGGATGGCTTGAGTCTAAGAGTTTGAAGCTGTGGCCAGGCGCCGTGGCTCAAGCCTGTAATCCCAGCACTTTGGGAGGCCGAGGTGGGTGGATCACCTGGAGGTCAGGAGTTTGAGACCAGCCTAATCAACATGGAGAAACCTCATATCTACCAAAAATACAAAACTAGCCGGGCATGGTGGCGTGCACCTGTAATCCCAGCTACTCAGAAGGCTGAGGCAGGAGAATCGCTTGAACCTGGGAGGCAGAGGTTGCAGTGAGCCGAGATTGTGCCATTGCACTCCAGCCTGGGCAACAAAAGTGAAACTCCATCTCAAAAAAAAAAAAAAAAGAGTTTGAAGCTGCAGTAAGTTATGACTGTACCACTGTACTCCAGCATAGCTAACAGAGACCCTGTCTCTAAAAAATAAAATAAAATAAATACAAGTCAATGGTTTTCAGTGTTTTTACAGAGTTGTGCAACCAATCACCACTATCTAATTTAGAATATTTTCAAGATTAGTTTTTAGAATGTGTGTGTGTGTGCCTTCCTTAGGGTAAGTGAGTGTATCCTAAAGAATTGTTGTTGTTATTGTTGTTTTTTAGACAGGGTTTTGCTCTGTCACCCAGGCTGGAGTATAGTGGCACGGTCATGGCTCACTGCAGTCTCAGATTTCTAGGCTCAAAGCCATCCTCCCACCTCAGTTTTGCAAGGTGCTAGGACTACAGGTGCATGCCATCACATCCAGCTAATTTTTGTATTTTTTGTAGAGATAGGGTTTTGGTGTGTTGCTCAGGCTGGTCTCAAACTCTTGAGCTCAAGTGATCCACCCACCTTGGCCTCCCAAAGTGTTGGGATTACAGGCATTAGCCACCATGCTCAGCCTAAACTTTTAAAAACAAATAAACAATATTATACACTGTAGCAGTTATTTTCTACTTTACATATCTTGGGAGACTACAGATGCTTTCTTTAAGGTTTTATTTTCATCTTTCTAATTTACCTCCTGGAATTGTTTTCAGAAATTTGTTCATATCGTTTTAAGTATCTTCAGTTGTGATGGATCATCTTTTGAAGATGAATGTGAAAGTGATCAAAAACAGTGATTATCTGTCTTCAATGGCCAATGGAGGAATGCAAACTGGTTAATGCTATCTGGGGTGAGGGGTCAAAAAATCAAGGATTGACTATAAATTAGTGAGACAGGTGATCTACTGTGGCCCATATCTGAACTCTAAAGATATAAAGAATGAACAAATTAATCAAAACATCAGTAAATATCAGTGCATAAGATATAAGTTTGTTATAATAAGTTAGGGAGATGTTAAGTCAATCCAGGAATAAATGGATTCTGACAAACTTGACACCAAGGTCTACTATGACACTTACCATATTGTGCTATGAATGTATATCTGGCTACGTGTCTCATCAGCATGAGCTTCTCTAGGGCAGGTGCCTTGTCATACGTGTCTAAATATTGCCAGTACTTACCCATGTCCCTGACACAGTCAGAGCACCCGTAAGTATCCTATGAAAAACCAGAGTGTCAAGCTCACGAGCTCTAGGCTTTGCATAAAGGTTGTACCTGTATAAATTACTTGGAGATAGAAAACTTTTTCTTCAGCCAGTTCCTGAAGCTACTTTAGGGGAATTCTGTGGCACAGAGTTCTGGGTTGAGACACATGGATTGCTAAGTAACCCCAGAGCAAAACACAAGTGACTAGTCAACAAGGAATTATTTTATGTTAGCAATGCATATCTCCTTGACAAGAGCTCACTGCAAAACATGTTGACACACAGAACATAGAGATACATTTAAAAACTCTTCATACCGAATATTATCTATTTCCTTGTCCAAAATAATACCTAGGGATTATTAAAGCAGAAATAATAATAATTCACGTCCAAATTAAGAACCCTAACATGTAGATATTATATATATACATATGTGTGTGTGTGTGTGTGTATATATATATACACTTTTATTTGTTGTTTTCTGGAGATGGGGTCTTGCTCTGTTGCCCAGGCTGGAGTGCAGTGGTGCGATCTTGGCTCACTGCAACCTTTGGCTCCCGGGTTCAAGCGATTCTCCTGCTTTAGTCTTCTGAGTAGCTGAGATTACAGATGTGTGCCACCATGCCCAGCGAATTTTTGTATTTTGTATTTGTAGAGACAGGGTTTCACCATGTTGGCCAGGCTGGTCTTGAACTTCTGACCTCAGGTGATCCACTTGCCTTGGCCTCCCAAAGTGCTGGGATTACAGACGTGAGCTACTGGCCTGGCCTACTTTATATTTTTATACGTTCTGAAGAAAATCTGTACTTCTTCCTCATGCTGCATTAACAATAGTGAATGTGTATTGTTTATGTTAGAAACAGTTTAATCATCTCTATATGATGCAACTAGTTATTGCACAGGTTTTCTTTTAGCTGGAAATTTCAAGATACTGTTGACAATATGTGCACAGAAGGACCCGCTGACTTTAATTAATGTCTGAAAATGTATAGGTTCAAATGATATCTTGGTATTACAGATTAACAAAGCATTTCCATATGCCCACTATCTCATTTACTTGCCTTGAAGATACTGATTATTTTCATATTATAAATGGGGAAATTGAGGCAGAAAGAAATGAAGTAAAATTGCCCCAAGTCACAAAGTCAGTGCATTGCAGGACCAGAGTCATAACCCGCAATTCAGACTCCTGGCCTCATCTCCTTTGCTGTGTGAGTCTAACACATCCCCTCCATAGCTCGCCCTCACCATTCAACTTACAAGCAGGTCATGAACACCTACTGCATGCTCTTGAATGTCCAAGGGAATCCCACTACACTTTAAGATTTAGAAACAAATCCACTCTGAGAAGCAAATGCCAATGCTGCTGCTGCTTCCACCCAAAATAGATTCATGTATTTTGTTAGATGAACCAAAAGATATCTTCTCCTTCCTCCTGCAGTCAGGGGAGAAGCCTACTGATTGGAGAGAAGAGCTTGGACCTGCCATTTGCCCTCTGTTTATGCAGGAAAGGATTAATAATACCTTAGCATGATAAGGCCAGGATTTTTAGTAGGAAACAAGGTAAAGCTACATGAATAGAAGGAAAGTACCTTTCTTATTTAGATAAAATGGGGAATATGGATATAAATTAATTATAGCGGCACTGTTAGTGGGAGTCTAAATTAGTTCATTCATTGTGGAAGGCAGTGTGGCCATTCCTCAAAGAGCTAAAAACAGAATTCCCATTCAACCCAGCAATCCCATTATTGGTACATAACTAGGGAAATATAAACTGTTCTGTCGTAAAGACACATGTACACAATAGTTTAATTGCAGCACTATTCACAGTATCAAAGACATGGAATCAAACTAAATGCCCATCAACCACAGACTGCATAAATAAAATGTGGTACATATACACCATGGACTACTACATAGCCATAAAAAAGAATAGGATCATGTCCTTTGCAGGGACATGGTTGGAGCTGGAGGCCATCATCCTTAGCAAACTAACACAGGAGCAGAAAACCAAACACAGCATGTTCTCACTTATAAGTGGGAGCTAAATGATGAGAACATATGGACGCAAAGAGGGGAACCACAGACACCTGGGTCTACTTGAGGGTAGAGGCTGGGAGAAGGGAGAGGATCAGAAAAAACAACTGTTGGGCACTAAGCTTAGTACCTGGGTGATGAAATAATCTGTACAACAAAACCCTGTGACATGAGTTTACCTATATAACAAACCTGCACATGTACCTCCAAACCTAAAATAAAAGTTAAAAAAATTATAGTGAAAAGATTATTTTGGTTTTAAACACTCGAGAGAAAACCCACCAGGGCACTGAATGGAACCTGCTGTACCATTTAACACTTCCCTTATCCATGGGACTGGAGCTCATCCGCTTTCTTCTCCAGGGACTCAGTAGACGCATGTCTTGAAACCAGAGACAGCCTCTCCTTCTACAGAGCAAGTCAGTAGACGGAGAAGAGAAGTAATGGACGTTCACCAGAGGCCGCAAAATGTGCAAGTCATGAGAAAGGACCAAGGGAGAAGAAAACTTGGTTATTTCTGTAAGGAAGAGGGAGGGATGGTAGATCCAAGGAACAGGATATCAATGAGAAGGAAGGAAAGGGAGGCATAATGGGGAGAGAGAATGAAACTATCTAAAGACCAACAGAGGACATGCAGTCACACTAAAAGTCACACCCCAGTCAAGATCTAAGGCAGGAGAGATCACTGCTTAAGCTTCCCAGGGAAGGAAACCTGTGGAGGAGAGACGATGCCTTCTTCCCCAGTTTTGTACCCGAATCTTTATAGCAGCAGAACGATGATCTCTAGTAAACACCTGCTTAAACCCTTACTGCTATCTGGTTTATGGAAAGGCAGATGAGGAGGCATCCAACCCAAAGGGGGATGGTTTCCTGCCCCATGGTAACTGCTGTGGTTTCCCAGGGCAGCCACGAGTGTCCTCTCAGGGACACATATCCAACTGCAAAAACAGCCAGGTGAACCCCACCAGCCCACCACTGTGTTCCCTTCCTTAGAGGCAAGCTAGTGACCCACCTGTGAGCAGAAAAGGCAGGAACCTGCTGTATGGTTTGTTAAAAGAAAGACTTTAGATAAATTAACAGAGTTAATTGAACAAAGAACAATTGGAGAATTGGGCAACCCCTCCATCAGAATAGGTTCAGAGCAACTGGAGCTGTCATGCATCAGAGAGGATTTATGGGCAGAAGAAAGTAAGCGAGGCAGAGAAAACAGAAGTGAGATACAGAAACAGTCAGATTGGTTACAGCTTGGAGTTTGCCTTATTTGACCATGGTTTGAACATTTGGCTGCTGTGATTGGCTGAAACTTGGCTACTTGTTACAAGAGTTCATTCGTCTGTTTATGCATCCAGTTAGACTACAGTTCACTAAGTATGGAGAAATCTTTAGGCTAAAATATGTAAGGTGGCAGCTTTAGGCTAAACAATTTAATAGGTTTTACACAGCAACCCTTGACCTGATTTGCCTTCTAGTTAAAAGTAGCTAATTAAAACTTACTTCACCTTCGGTAGAAGAGCTGAATGGGTAAAGCTAGCACAACGTAAAAATTGTGATATCAATTTCCCTACTTTCTTCCTTCTTAGAATTCCAGACCTTCTGAGAACCTGTATTTATTTCAATGGATAGTATGGATTTATAAAAAGATGCATGAAGGCATGACTGTTAGCATCACCGAAAAATTGTAATATAACCAAAGTACACATAGTAAGTTTCTTGTGATATTTTATTCTTAGAATGCATTTAAAATATAATTCCAGGCCAGGCATGGATGGCTCATGCCTGTAATCCCAGCGCTCTTAAGAGGCCGAGGTGGGTGGATCAACTGAGGTCAGAAGTTTGAGACCTGCCTGAGCAACATTGTGAAACCCTGTCTCTGCAAAACATACAAAAATTAGCTGTTGTTCCAGCTACTCAGGAGGCTGAGGTAGGGACATCACTTGAGCCTGGGAGGTCAATGCTGCAGTGAGCCATGATTTCGCCCCTGCATTCCAGGCTGGGTAACAGAGTGACAACACCCTGTCTCAAGAAAAAAAAAAAAAGAATGTAATTCCAAAAATTCAAAACTTGTTCAGGAAGACAAGGGTAGGTATGTTTGTTGATTGTCTCTCTCATATCCATTCCCTACCTCTCTTTTCCTAAGAGATCTGGGATTTCCCAGCAAGGTAGTTTGGGTGAAATAGGTTCTACTCATCCAGGTCCTGGAGCAGACCCTGACTGGCTTAACCTAATTAGGGTGATCTACCTCTCCTAGTCACATTAATTGGTGCAAGGATGGGCCTGACTACAATCTTGCCAATCAAAGCCAGCAAGATTCAATTAGGGGATTTTGGTTAAGCTGTTAGAGAAGCAATGCCTTCCTGCTGGATCTAGCCGGCAAGCATGTAGCTCTGAGAACTTCCAAAAGCCTTTTGGGATCAGGAGAGGCAGGCCTGTCTAAGAATAGAGCCATTAAACACCAAAGTGGCAAAGCTAAGAGGTAAAGAGGAGAAACTGGGTCCTAGTTAGTGCTGAAGCCAGGGATACAGACTCATTTTGTAAAACTGCTCTACATCAATCAATACATTTGCTTTTCTGAGCCAGTTTGGGTCAGGTTTTCCTGTCATTTGTAACCACAACACCTTATTTTAAAAAATCTGCCTTATAAAAGGTAACACGTGTCTAAAACTTCTTTTACTGATCATTTGAAATTAAAGTTTCATTTTCATAATGAAATCACATGAAGAACCACAAAATACTGGCAACACCCGCTGCAGAAAGGAAGTGGGTTATTTCCATCATTCGCTAGCCTTTCTTTTCTCTTTATTTCCTCCCTTTTCCCCACTCTCTCTGCCTCTCAACTTGCAAAGGAAACACTTGGGTAAATCCTATTTGGCCGAAATCAAGTGCACTGAAGACTGCATTCGTTTTGCGGGAAGGTGCTGAGAATCTCACAGTGTCAAGTGTATGGTGTCCTGGAGTGTTAGTAATCTAGATTTTCCTTTTGTAGGTAATTTGCACCATGACTTCTTAGCTATCACTCTCTGCCTTTATAATCCGCCATTTTTATTGAGTGAAGAAAACATAGCCTTAATTCTCCCTTGTAAGGTGAACCCTGGGCAGGTGTCAATGCCAGCTACAGCTGCCACAAGTATCATGAGTCCGCGTGTTCTCTTCTTTCAGGATTTGGGGGCCCATTTTGAATCTTTTTGTATCCTTCACTACAGGCAAATATTTTTAAATGTCCCTTCATGATGATGATGTTAATGTAACTGTTTTGGTACCTGACTAAATCCAATTTTGCACATATCTGGTGTGTATTACGTGGTAGAGTTATCTCTCTATCCATGCCACCCCTTCCCTGCCTATTGTGGGGTGCTAGGCAGTTGCATTGGACCATGCCTTAATTGTTCAACAATTAAATTTCCCTGTCTGCACAATGGACTGTGTGAGGTTCTTGAGACAGAACTTGCCCCACAAGGAGTGCTCTGACTTTGCTCACCCCTCCCGCCATCCTCAGCTGCAGGCCCTTAACTACTCAACTACAGCTCTTAAACAATGTCCATAGTGTCATTCATCAATTCCTTGAAAATCTTTTTTTTTCTTCTTCTCAGTAACAGGGACATATAGGACTGTGCTTGGCTGTCTTTCCCAGTTGGGGGAGTATAGGCTATCTCCTATGTCTGATACTTTGCTTTTGGTTTCTCTCCCTTATTGACTAGATTGCTTTAGGGATCTGGTGAATGGTTCCACAGATCCAAAGTTCCGGCAGCCTGTAACTGCATGTTGTCAGGGTGACCTCTGGCAGTGTGTGGCCAGGGGTGCCCTCCATGGCAATGGCCTTATGTGGACCTTAGTGAGCATACAGCCCCTAAGACCTGTGTTTGTGGGCCCTGCCCATCAACACACACACACACACACACACACACACACACATACACACACACAGACATGCATAAATTAAAGAACATACAGACACCTCTGTCACTTGGGATGTGGCATTCAATGCTGCCTCAGTGGGGTGCATAACCTCGACATCCATTCTCATGATTGACGCCAAGCAGCCTCCAGGGAATGCTTAGCTCAATCCCCTAAAAACAAAACGTTACAGCCTCTCAATGCCATGAAGAATGGTGACACTGCTGATGTTTGAGACTAACATTATGTCAAATCCAAGAAAACCTAGATGTTTTTTAAAGGTCAGCTTGTCAAATCCTTCTTCTCAGACAGCATAAATGCAGTGATTACTGCATTACAACGTACTGTTTCCCAAGGGTGAGAATCGTCCATTTTCTTGCTTCTGTCAGTGTTCCAGTTTGTGGTTCCAGATGTACTCAAGAATTAGCATGGTTTTGCAACAGTTACACATGGCACTTAAGGAGTGGCAGTAATTCTTATTACTCTAAAATTTCTATTTATAAAGGTTGGAAATCCTGTATAGATTTGATAAAAGGAGGGATGGTACAATTTACAAAATAAGTAAAAGCAACTTATATGACAAAATTATTTTGCATTTTTCTGTAATAATTTATCATATTGGTTCCATGATAATGGATGACATAATGTTTAAAATTCATGAGTTATTTCTAAACCTGAGGATCACTTTCATTTTAAAAAACAATTCTGTTGTAAATGCTTCAGCAAAGTTACTCCAAGTTTAAATGAATAAACTACGCTGTAAGAACGACAGCGACTCAAGGAAGGTTGTCTAATTTGGCATTAAGAACATAGTATTGATTGCAACCCTATATGAAGGGATTTTGTTAAATTAGAGAAAAATATATTTATGGAAAAAACATAAAAATGACTTATGTCTTGAATATTGCTTGTCTCTAGAATATTGGCCATCCAGATATCACCAGGCCATCATCAGAACAGTGAGACTTCTGCGATCATGATTAAATTCAGTCACCGTTGATGTTCTGCTGACATTTGGTCAGACGAAAGCCAAAGCTTTGCAAGAATAATTGGCAATGTGAGAACAGAACACACTTCAGCAGCTTAATTTGTAACTTTTAAGTATTTGGGCATATGGCATATAGGCCTCCATTTCTCCTCCTGCCCCACTGCGCAAATGTTGGTGGCGGGCTGGAGTGGGTGGTACCGGGATCGAGGTGTCCGGGGGGGCTCTCCCTTGGAGTCCCGCAGCGCCAAGACTCCGGGGAGCGGTCCTGCAGGTGCCAGAGGCCCCGCCTTCGCCGCCCACCTCCTCGGGAATTGGCTGCCCAGGTCCTAGGGGGCGGCCCAAGCGTCGGGATGAAGTCCGGGATCGCTGGCGCGGGCTGCGCGGGGTTTCAGTCACTCGTGGACAAAGCGCCGCGCGCTGGCGTTGCGGCCCGGGCGGAAATCGCCGTCCCCTTCCCTTTCCTTCCACAGCGGCTCGCTCGCTCTCTCTCCGCGCTTTCCCTCCCCCGGACTCCCGGGTCCGGTCCCTTCGGGGGAGGGTGGGGCGCTCGAGTCTCCGGGCCTCGCGTGCGTGTGTCCGAGCAGCCCCGGGCGGTGGGCAAGGACGCGGCTTGGGGGCCCGGGAGGGGCCGGACCACGGGGTTTGCAGGAAGCGGAGGCGGCCGCGGCTCGGGGACCGGCTCGGCGGGGTGAGAGACACCGGAAACGGATTCCGCTTCGGGGCCCGCGCGAGCCGGGTGCCTCGGAGGGCGCGAGAGGAGCGGGCGGGCGCTGCTGAGTAATCCCCACGGCGGCGGCCGGGCGCCCACCTCCCCCGCCGCGCTGCAGCCGGGCCGCGGCTCCTCCCTCCGCGGCCCTCCCCTCCTCCTCTCTCCTCTCCCCTCTCTTCCCCTCCCCTCCCGGCTCCGCTCGGCTCCGGGCAGGTAGAACCGGGTTCCGGGCGCGCGTGCGGCCGAAGCAGCTGCTCCCCACCTCGCCTCGGCCCAACGCAGGGCCTCGCGCGCCCATGGCCGGCTCCGAGCAGCAGCGGCCGCGGCGGCGGGACGACGGAGACTCGGACGCGGCGGCGGCTCCCCTGCAGGACGCGGAGCTGGCTCTGGCCGGCATCAACATGCTGCTCAACAACGGCTTCAGGGAGTCGGACCAGCTTTTCAAACAATACAGGTGACCCACGCGCCCCCGCTCCCCCAACCCGACCGCGCGCACTTCGTGTCCGGCTCACGCGCCTCGACCTGCGACCCCCGGGAGCCCCCTCCCCCTCTCGTCGGTCACCGATTCCGGTCCCCGGGTCGCCTCCCCGGGCAAGATTTGCAGCCGGAGTTAATGCGCCTCAGCCACATCCCCCCTGTCCACCCCCCACCCCCGGCTCCCTGGTCCTTTCCTTCCCGGGACCCGCGGCGTGCCCGCGGTCTCCCCTCACTTTCTCCCAGCCTCGCTCTCCCAGAGATGTGCCCGCGGCCGCTCGGCTTCTCTCCGCTGGGCAGCTGGCTTTGGGACCGGATGCGATGTGAGGCAGCAGCGAGCCTGGGACGCGGACTTGTGGTGACTCTGGCTCTCGAGCTGCCCTGCCAGCCTTTGTGACACGGAGCCCACCAGCTTCCTGCTCCTCGCGCCTCACATGGCTCTGCATCATTGTGCATTCTAGACGCTTTTATTGTTTGAAAACAGATACCCGCACGCTTGCTTTGCCGTGCAGGAATTTAAAAATTTCAGCCCAACTCTGCCCACTCATCTCTCTGCCTCGTCTTCTACAAACTTAGTCCTCAAAATGAGTTCCTGATGTCTTTCAAGCAGGCATTATTTGTTAAGAATTTCTCCAACGTAAAGGAAAGAAGTTGGAGGGAGTTTTAAAAAGTATATGAGAATGGTAGGAAAACGCGTGTTTGATTAATTTTTTTCTTTGTCTTAAAAAAAAAAAGCGAAAGAACTGAAACCTGGTAGTTTTCCTGTGGGGGTGGAAGGAACCTTCATTTCCTTGGGGACCTGGTGTGTCTGTTCTGGGGTTGAGGAAGCAAGTTTGTGATTTGCCGTCTGCTTGATGACAAGTCGTAGGGATGTTGATGAGCAGCTTTCCCGAACACGTTGAGGGGGCCCTGTGCTTCACACTTTGGAGACCCTGTAGTCTGGTTGGAACGAGATGATCAATGTGCAACTGTGATCGACATCGACAGAGTCTGTAAGAATGGGGAGAGAGAGAGTGTGATGTCTAAAGTCTCAGACCTCAAAGAATGGTGGTTTCTACCCAGCAGAGCTTCCACCTTCTTAATGGCCAAGCAAATATCTCACAACTGTGAACTTTTCACTAAAGCCCTTTTCTGTTTAAATCGGCCATTCCCCCCCCCCTTTATGAAAATAAAAACAACTTCACTTTACTTAGAACATTTCATTTTTAAAGCATACAAGTCTGGTTTCAAGATGGAGTTGCATCAGAGGCTGTTGATGGGGGATTTAAAAGATTTACTTGTCACACAATTTCTCTTTTGTAGTTTTTAAGCCCTCGGGAAAAAAGGTCTGAATATTTCCTATACTGTACTGTGATTTCTTTTTTTAGACTACTAGTTTGTGTTGTATGAGAGAAGGATGGAGATTCATAGAGGCAAATTTACTCTTTTTAGTTGATGATTAAGGTACTTGGATATTCAGTACTTCTTGCTCTGAAGTCTCCTGTGATATTTATTTTAATGGTCTTTTTTCCCCTTCTTTTTCTGCCTTAGTAGGCTGAAATACTACCTTTAAATTGAAAGCATGAAATTTTTGCATTATCTAGACAATTTTATTTACTGTTAATAGAAGGCAGTATGTGAGTGTTGGAAAACTCACAGCAACGGCAGAGAGACGCCCCTTCAAAGGTATTTCTCTGTGGGTGAGTGCATTGGAGGTGTCCAGGGAATATTTACCTTGTATAGCTAGGTAATGTCTGCTTGTATTTTGATAAGGGAACTGAAGATAAAGAAGGAAAAAAAACTGTAGTACCTCTTTTCTGCCAAGCATAGTGCTAGACACATTCCCACATTCCCTTGTATATTCTCACTATTGTGATGACAACAAAAGAGTGAGATGTATCTTATCATGGCAGTTTTATAATGAGGGCCATGAGACTTAGTTTTTGCTATGGACCAGGACACAAACACTATAGTTCTAAATCAAGGATTCTTTTCATTTTACCATTCTGCCTCCCCCACTAAATTTATAATAATTTGTCATCTGCTCTGCAACTTTATTTTCCAGCAATGTTAAAAAGGTTTTTTAGAAGTGGTGGGAGGGAAAGACAGAGGTAGACGGAGATGGTATCATCCTATCAGCTTTCTGTGGCCCCATCTGATTTGGTGGTGGTATGGACAATCATTGCATCCTTCCCACCTCCCAAAATATGCTTCTGATGTATGTTTTGGAAAGCACAATTGCATACAGGTGTGATCATGGACCAGCATTCTGCAACCTGGGTTCCAGTCTTACTTTTGCCACTTTTGTAGCTAATGACTTTGGTTTCTCAAAATTTACTTCCTTATCTATAAAATAGGAGGAACCATAAGAGTACCCACATTATTGTGTGGTGGTTAGAATTAAAAGTAATAATCCATGCCCCCGGCTAAGTGTAAGCACTCAAAAAACTCTGGCTAGCTTCAGTACGTGGTGCCTTCCCTGCTAGTATTGTGCTTTCTTATTGACTGCATAGTTTGAGTACAAGACATGATGACTTGTGTGCAGGTAGCTTTTCTATTTAAAGTTCATCTTAAGTATTACATATGAAGAATTTAAGATTCTGTTATGCATTGGGAAACTTCCCTTTCTGTTCCCAATTTAAATGGCCTGCTGAAGGCTCAGCAGTGACTTGATAAGTGTTTAAGGAGCACACCCCTGGCTCATTTTAGCTACAAAGCAGGGTTAGGCAAATTACCCTCTGTCTCCTTTTTAAATGATTGTTTGTCACAGGAGGACACCCTTCCTCTACTAGTAAACCTTCCAGTCTTATTGTTACAGTTTAACTGTAGAAACATATTTTGTATCTAGCATAACAATATTTTTATGAAAGCAAGAAGGTCATTTTCTCATGCCACCTTACTGGAATGAAGAAAGTTTATCAACAGCTGCCTGATGAGAAATGGTTACTTTGTAGAAACAGATTATGGTGAAGGCCACTCTGAATTAGTGGAAAGTCTGGATTGTATAATTCAGATATTATGTATGTAGGAATTAGAAATGTATGCACAGTAGAAGCCTTCTTTTCTTTTTCTTTTTTTTTTTTTTTCTGAGACGGAGTCCCACTTCATCACCCAGGCTGGAGTGCAATGGTTCGATCTTGGTGCACTGCAACCTCCAACTCCTGGGTTTAAGCAATTCTCTTGCCTCAGCATCTGAGTAGCTGGGATTACAGGCCACTGCCACAGTGCCTGGCTAATTTTTTTTTGTATTTTTAGTAGAGACAGGGTTTCTCCATGTTGGCCAGATTGGTCTTGAACTCCTGACCTCAGTTAATTACCTGCCTTGGCCTCACAAAGTGTTGGGATTATAGGCGTGAGCCACCACGGCCGGCAGTAGAAGCTTTCTTTTGGAATATAGGACAACTCTCTGGTTAGGATTTGAAACTGTAGCTGCCTTTCTATTTGCACTATAGTAATAAGGTAGCAACAAGCTGCCCTTTGGTGGTGCTGAGCCACCATTATGCACTTTGAGATGTTTTCCCAGGGGTCAGGATAGATTTGTCCTGCTTGAGGGCTCTTGTGCTTTGAACCCAAATCCAGAAGTTTGTTAGTGCATGATCCTGACCACCTGAAGTCAAGTTCCTGATATTGGTCTTAATGCTGAGTGCTCTCGTCTGGCTGTAGTCGCTCCTCCTCCACACACAGACACTCATTCTCTTCCTCATTGGTAATTGCTGTTTGCATATGTGAAACATGCATTCAGACCTTTAGTTGCTCAGGCACATAAGATAAGCTGTGTGTTAGGTGCAGAAGACCATGCTAGATATTTAGGTATTGCAGTGTAGGTAAAGCTGATGGTGATGGCGAGGCTAGGAGACATACCCTTGATCCCCTGGAGTTTGTAGAAGAAAAGAGAAGCAACATCCAACCCAGCCTGGAGGACAGTTTTGTGGAGGAAATGACACCTGAGCATTATGATGGGGTAGAAGTGAATCAGTTGAATGAGGAGTTGGGAGGGACAGGGGAAAGGGAAAAGGAGAATGTGAGAGGTGGTGAGATTTAAACAGAAACCTAGGAGAGGAAACAGCGGAAAAACCCATGTGGAGACATGAAATGACATTGAAAAGAGTGGTCAGAACTGCACACTCACCGGTATTACTAGGCTGTTGCATTGGATAGCTTGTTCTACACTTATTTTCTTCCTAGCACTGGTCAGTCCATGTTTCCCATGAGTCAGTGCCTTTTTCAGGGTTACTTTGCTGCCAGGTGTCTCGTCAACTCAATTTTCACCATGACTGTTGTCCACAGTGTGGCTGTCACAGCCGTAATTCACCCTTGCTCCGTGGGATTTCAGGATCCTAATATCACCACCTTTTTTCTCCTTCTGGCTTGAAATACTACTTTTTAACAGAGGACTGGCAGGAGTGAAGCACGTGGAGCCCTGAGGAGCGTGAGACATTTGGAGCTCCTGACTCAAATGAGCCTCGCAGTTCTTATTTCTGCTGGCCTGCCATGAAGCCTCCCTCCTCCTCCTTGAGGTCACCAGCCCATCTCCTGCTTTAACTCTTGGCATTCTTTTTGATTCTCAGACTTTTGCAGTTCTTACCTCTGCTAGTGCTACCACGAGTTTCTGGCTGTAGATATTATCAAAGAGTCCTACTTAGTCATTGTCAACTAAAATAGGAAACATATCATTATTATGAATGTTTATTGGTACATAGTTGCTATGAATTGTGACACTTTTCCATTTTTAAATTATAAAATGGCAAAAAATGTATTAAAATAAAAAGCAAGAAAAACTCATGGTAAGAAATGTGAATGTGCATAAAATGAATGTGTGGACCCGAAATTGTTTAAGATAGTTTTTGGCACGTGTGACAAAGCCATGTGAGAAAGCCATAGGATATGCGGCCTCAGTGTGTGAGCATGTTGATTGTGGAGCTAGTGTTATCATACAGATGATTCTGTATAATCCAGGGGTTGGCAAACTATGGTCAGTGGGCCTCTGCTAGCCTGACACCAGTTTTTGTAAATAAAGAAGTTTCATTGAGACACAGCCATGCTCTTTTGGTTACGCGTGGTCTGTGGTTGCTTGTGCACTACACCTGCAGAAGTGAGCAGTTGTGTTGGAGACCGTATGGCAAGCAAAGCCTAAAATATCTACTCTCTGGCCTTTTACAGAAAAAGTTTTTTTATGCCTGAGAAAACCATGATGCTTCCTGGAAAAACTCGAAGGCACTTGTAAGAGATGTTGGGTCAGCCTGTGGGCCTCTTGCCTGCCTAAAACCATGTCAGATTCTTGGGAGGACAGGAAGGACTTGCAGGCTGTGCATGTTTTCTAGACAATTCAGCAGCTCACAGACAAGAATCTGTCTCTGCCTTGCTCCTGGAGATGATAGGAAAGTCCACAGATGCAAAGATGTAAGAAAAGGAGAAGCAATGAAAAGCAGAAATGGTTTAAGGAAACTGGCGGGAAAGACAGGAAATTCATCTGTTGACTTTTTCCATCCTCTTCAACTCAGTGGTGTGTTTGTAAAAAGGCATCTTTTTTTCCCCCCAACTAAGACACTGTCTGAAAAGGTCCTAATTAAATATTCATTAAATATTCATTTAGCTTAACTGAGATTCTTTTTAAAATGCAGCTGCCTGTAGAATAATAGAGTTTGGAGGAAATTATCAGGAAAAAAATACCTGTGCTGTAGTGTATGTAAGTTCCTGTAAGTGTGTACAAGTGTACACTTCTACAAACACAAAGCGAAAGATGTGAGCCTTTAAAAGAATGTGTTCTTGGCTGGGCGTGGTGGCTCATGCCTGTGATCCCAGCACTTTGGGAGGCTGAAGCGGGCAGATTGCCTGAGCTCAGGAGTTCGAGACCAGCCTGGGCAACACAGTGAAACCCCGTCTCTGCTAAAATACAAAATAATTAGCTGGGCACAGTGGCATGTACCTGTAGTCCCAGCTACTCAGGAGGCTGAGGCAGAAGAATTGCTTGAACCCGGGAGGCAGAGGTTGCAATGAGCCGAGATCGCGCCATTGTACTCCAGCCTGGGTGACAGAGTGAGACTCCATCTCAAAAAAAAAAAAAATGTGTTCTCTAAATCACATATACAGTTATCTCTTATTATCTGTGGGGGATTGGTTCCAGGACCCCAAGAGGATACCAAAATCTGTGGTTGCTCAAATCCCTGATAGAAAATGGCACAGTATTTGCAAATCATCTGCACATATCCTCCCATATATCTGAACTTACCTAGTGACTTATAGTACCTAATATTATGTAAATTCTATGTAGATAGTTGTTAATACTGTGTTGTTAGGGAATAGTGACAAGGGAAAAAGTCTATATATTTAGTACTGATGGAACTTTCCTTTTTTTCTGAGTATGTTTGATCTGCGGTTGGTTGTGGAACTCGCAGATACTGAGCGCTGATTGTATTGTATTAACAGGTTCTGTGAGGTTACCTTCTTTCCCTGACTTAGTTGAAAGAAGCTGTATTGAGTGAAATAAGGTTTTGATGAGGATTTTTTTTAAAAAAGGGAGAGAGAAGTAATATTGAAACATGGAAGCACTTTCTATTCTAGTTGCATGAAACCACTTGTAGATCCCCAGACATGTGGTATTTCAGGAGTCTAGACCTTTCCCACAGGCTATTTTAGTTTCTGAAATGGCATTTTTGTGCCTGGTCTCTTTTGCCAGGGTAACCCTCCTATTTACCCAGAAGGAGCAGTGGAACTAGAAGAGGCTCTGAAGGACTCAGGGAGAAGAGGGAGTATTAAAAAAGTACAGAAAAGTAGATGACTGTGTGGCAAAGATGAATTTATCTATTTCAAAACTGGCTGGTGCTGGCTCTGCTCTGTGAGAGGAGCCGGGTTGGGTAGGGAAGAACTGGTCCTGTCTTACACAGCACCTCTTGCGGCACTTACTCTCCTCCCAACACCCTAAATTCATGAGGCTGCTGCTCATTCTGTAACGTGGGTCCATGTGGGGGTTGAACAGCCTTTGTGGACCGACATGGGGAAAATGCATTCCAGTTTCTGAACAAGTGACTGCAAATACATGTTTTTATATAAAATTATTCATGCATGTGCTGTCTAGGAAGAGAAAATCATGCCTCCTGGAAGTGGATCTGATGATTGAGCTGGGGCTTTTCTGGTTGGTGGTTCGTACCACCCTCTTCCCTGGCGGAGGTTGCTTTCTCCATCTCTTCCTTCTTGCTCAAGAATTTCAGAACATAAGAAATATGTCCACATATATCTAAGGTAGTTACTCCTGTCTTACAGGAAAACTCAGTTATTACGGAAAAAGCCCTTAAGAGAGTGAGGAAATTCATCTCTTTAAAAAGTCTGTGTTCATAAAGTGTCTGCCATGAACAAGACAAAGGTGAGAGGCAGATCTCTCCTTTAAGGAGGAATTAC
The DNA here is from genome assembly GCA_963573385.1 of Cacajao melanocephalus. Lineage (NCBI taxonomy): Eukaryota > Metazoa > Chordata > Mammalia > Primates > Pitheciidae > Cacajao > Cacajao melanocephalus. Next base: position 28,133 of record CAUYLG010051718.1, on the reverse strand, counting down.
TTCATGTCTTTATTCAAATCTACCTCAAACAGGGTCACTTTAACACTTAGTCTTATCCAAAGCTGTAATGTCTGTGAACTCACTGGCTTAGTTGACTTTCTTTTCCTTGTGTACATCAATGTAAACACAAAATGATAAATACTGGATGGCATTTACTGTGAGCCAGCCCACAGCCCCAGCCTTACCTGAACTTTTCTCCTCATTTAATCCCCCCAACCAGGTCTGTGAGGGGTGCCCTTACTATCTCCCTTAGAGGGAAGAGGAAGAGCCCAGGGACATGAAGTGGCCCACCTCAGGTCTCGCAGCAGTAGTGGGGAGTGCTGGGGTTGAAACTGGGCTGCCTGGCTTCAGAGTCTGGATGTGACCGTGTGCTATCTACCACTCTTACAGAACTTTTACAATAAAAGGATTCATATGTGTCCTGTCAAAGCCATTCTGGGGCAGGTTCCTTCAGCAGTATGCAGATTGTACTCTGACACCCAGAAGCTATCCATCAAACCCCCAGAGAGATCTGTCTTCAGGGAGATGACACCCCAAGCTTTAGACCCTTTGTGGCTCCCAGTCTTGTGTAGGATAAAGCCCAGCCTCCTGGCCTGGCCTCTGATGTCCTGTGATCTGGCCCTGTCTGCTTCCTGTCCTGCTTCCCTTGTCCCTTCCATGCTAGTTGTGTTGGGATATTTTGCATCATCCAGCCAGGTGTGTCTTGCTCTCTCAGACACACCTCAGATTCTGGGAGAAGGTTGTGTGACTCCTCTGCACTCCTGCAGCATCCCATCCTTTATCTGGCACTTGTGTTGCATCAAAATAGTTTACACATCTGCCTGTCTGCGTGAGAGGGCTGAGATGGTAGAGATGGATAATACCTGGAATTTCTCTCCAGGTGTTCCTGACCTTTCTGAGGTTGCTGGCGTTATGTGGGGTCCACATTGTTAAAGGCATAGGAGCTCCCCTTTATTTGCAGTCAGCAAGTGCAACCCAGGAGGCAGCTGCCTTCTAGGAACTCCGAAAGCCTCCTCGTCACTTCCTCCCATTCTAATGGCATGGATGTGTCTCTTGGCCCAATTTGAGGTGCTCCAGACAGGCTCTAACATTGATGCTCTGTTTCTCATAAGCAGTTGCCAGAGCTCCCAACTGGCCCAGGCACTGCCTTTGCCTTGGAGCGTCTAGGCTGCCCTGTGCTGAGTAGGGGCGATGGGAAGCGGAGCTGCTGCTGAGCCACCTGTGGGTCTCAGCAAGTGCCATCACAGGGAAAGCTGGGCCCTAACAACACTTAGTCTCCTGCTTCCAAAGAGGTCACAGGTGTCAGCTGCGCCTGGCCTGGGCATTGTTACTCGGGTTGGCTGTTCTCAGTGTTGTGTGCAGTGACAAGGAGGCTGGCCCAACTGGTGGGACTTTGGCTTCTCCCTTCTGATCCCTTGCAGGGCTCTGGTGTACCCCTAGGGGGTGGCGCTATGATAATGCTCCGATGTTATTTGCCTGCTTGGCATGAAAAAGTAGAAATGTAGTTCTCAGACTCCAAAAGTGGGGTCCTGCATTTCAGGAAGCGCTAGTCTCTGGGAGAACCTGGTGGCTAGGAGGGGAGGTTTGCTAGAGCAGTGACTTTCAACTCTGTCAGTCTGAATGCCCTCTTTTGCCAACAGATATTTTGTAATTCCCCTTTTATGATCCTGAATGAAATTGATAGATGCAATAACCTACTCACACATATAATATCTAAAATAAATAGAATATCCAAATAGTATTATAAAGGAGATGTTAAAAATCATAATAAAGTTACATCTATCTATCCATATATTTATTTTTTGAGACAGAGTCTTGCTCTGTCTCACAGACTGGAGTGCAGTGGCTGATCTTGGCTCACTACAACTTCCACCTCCCAGGTTCAAGCAATTCTCCTGCCTCAGCTTCCTGAGTAGCTGGGACTACAGGTGTGTACCACAAGGCCCAGCTAATTTTTGTATTTTTAGTAGAAATGGGGTTTCACCATATTGGTCAGGCTGGTCTTGAACTCCTGACCTCGTGATCCACCCACCTCGGACTCCCAAAGTGCTGGGATTACAGGTGTGAGCCAGTGTACCTGGCCTATGTATATTTTTAAAGTGCAAACGCTCAATACACCTTTTTCAGATGATAAAATGAAATAGTTAGATGACTGTATCCTTTTATAATGAAGAAATTTGGCTTTAGGAGAAGGTGAGAAGGCATTGCAGAGAAGGAGAGAAAAGAGCAGGTATGCTTTAAAATAAAGCAAGTAGCAGACCAAATTTACCTGTATGTATTAAGAAAAGGAGGGAAATAACCCTAACCTGCCAAGGCAGAATACTGGCTGTTGAAGTGGTTTTAATGAGCAGTGTGACATTTTTGCAGTGAAGCAGGCCTTCTTTGTCAGAATGGTATTAATTTCCTGTATTAAGACATAGGGTGTGTGCTGACGGAGTGTCTCAGAAAACCTGTCTCCCATTGTTAAATCCCTCTGCAAACCAGGAACTTTAGAGACCATTGCCTTTAATAGATGTTCAGGAGTAGAGGATGAATTGAAAAAATGTTTAGAGGACAGTTGAGTGGCAACCGACCCCTGAGGAGAGTCTCAGAGTAAGGTTGAAAAATAAGATTCAAACCCAAAATAAATTCTTTTTTATTTTCGTTTTTTCCAGACAGCCTCATACTATCTCCCAGGCTGGAGTGCAGTGGCATGATTTTAGCTCACTGCAGCCTCCAGCTCCTGGGTTCAAGTGATTCTCCTGCCTCAGCCTCCTAATTAACTGGGTCTACAGGGGCATGCCATCACACTCAGCTAATTTTTGTATTTTTGTTAGAGATGGGGTTCCGCCATGTTGGCCAGGCTGGTCTCGAACTCCTGGCCTCAACTGATCTGCCCATCTTGGCCTCCCCAAAGTGCTGGGATTACAGGTGTGAGCCACTGTGCCTGGCGTCCAAAATAAATAATCTTGACATGTCATTTTCATGACGTAAGTTTCAGTATGCTGTGCATCCTTAAGAATATTGAATGGCAGAAATGAAATAAATTAATGAAATATATTCGTGTCCAGGATTTCATGTATCTTCAATCATTTATTTGGCTTTAAATATATTAAAAGGAGCTTTCAGTATTACTGTTAAATATTGGCAGGTGATATACAAATGCAAGCTGGTTTAGCTGTGGTTTGTTGACAACTCAGATGCCACAAGTAGTGTTGCTGTTGGTGACATGGTTTTCCATAATCGTAAATAAATCTTGATAAACTGTGTATTCAAGCAGTGTAAGGGATATTTGATCTTTCCACGTAAATGGAGATACCTTCTAGAACTAAATAAACAGTTTTTCATCCATGTGAACTTCCAGGAAATGTTCAGAAGTTTTGTGGGACATGAGACAGTGTGCTGGATGAACTCACACATTGCAGGATGCCTTGCTTCCTTGGTCCCATTCCACTGCAGTCATCATGTCATCCCAAAATGGCCCCATACGTTTACAAAATGTCTCCATTGAGAGGCACTGAGCTTGGGGCTGGAAGATTTAGGACCAGATTTGGTCTCTGTGGCTGAATCCACCAGCTGCTTAGAACAGCACAGCAGTGGGGTCTTTCTGCAGACAACGTGGGGCTGCAGGAAGTGGGAGAGCTTGCCCAGGCTGGGACAGCTGTGGCTAAAGGAGAGAGGTGAAGAAGGGAGTGTCTCTGTTGGTACCAGGGCAGAGGCCAGGTGTAAGGTTCCTGGAGAGGTAAAGATCCCGTATATTGGACTCCCTGGCTCACACTGCCCCTGAACATCAATCACAGACACGCTGCTTCTAGGGCCCTAATAGCTCCAAAAAAGTATGTCAGCTCAGGTTTTTCTGTCCTTTGCCACGTGGATGGTGAACCATTGAGATTCTTCCCTTCATACTCCACCTGGACCTAGCTTATAGGACCTGTGTCTCTGCAGCCCCAAGCTGACTTTATTTTCCTGCCCTGTTCCCACCCAACCCTTCCTAACTTTTAATCTCAAAATATAAGCTGGTTTATATGCTTCCCAGGAAGTGAACAAGTCTTTTCTTTTGCTAAGTAGGTGATGCAAGTTAAAACAAATACAAATTTAGTTAAAAAGCAATGGCCAAGTCCCCATGAATCAGAGCACAGGTGCCCCAAAGTTCCATGGTCTTTAGGAGCATGAGATGCTTCTAAAATGTGAGGAAATAGGATCAGATGCTTCATGATTTTCTGTTGAGCTTGTGCTTAGAAGTAATTAGTAAGGAAAGGAAACCCACATAATATAGTATCTTCTAGGGCACCTTGATACACTGATAGGCAGAGCTTTCCCTGGTGCCACCGTCAACCATGACATCAGTTGCATCCCATAATACATGTTAGCTCAGCTTGTTTTACATGCTCGGCTGCACCACAAGTCCCCTTTTGGGTGGGACTGTTCCAGGAACATACGAGTCTGAGTGTGGTAATACGCCTCACTCCCAGTGCCTGCAGTGGAGTGTTATTTGCTGCTCTTCCCACTTTGGCCTTCTTATCACATGGATTATTGTCTTTTCTGGCCTCCCCCTGTCTGTGGCAGCCATCCTTTGGGTTGTACTTCATGTAAATTATCACTCCATAAAATAAGCATCAAAGATGAACAGATTTGCAAATATTTGTATCATTCTTTCTCTCTTGCAAATGAAACTCTTTGGTGTTATTCTTATAGGACAGGACAAAAAGAGGGAAAATGACATTTTGAATCCAAATTCAAGTTGAATTTGCTAAATGACAGAGAAGCAATTAAGAAGCAACTGCCTGGCACAGTGGCTCACACCTGTAATCCCAGCACTTTGGGAGGCCGAGGCAGGCAGATCACTTGAGGTCAGGAGTTTGAGGCCAGCCTGACCAAACTGGTGAAACCCTGTCTCTATCAAAAGTACAAAAATTAGCTAGGCGTGGTAGTGGGTGCCTGTAGTCCCAGCTACTCTGGAGATTGAGGCAGGAGAATTGCTTGAACCCAGGAGGCAGAGCTTGCAGTGAGCTGAGATCATGCCACTGTGTGAGACTCTGTCTCAAAAAAAAAAAAAAAAAAAAAAAAGCAATTGGATTAAACTAAAATCCATGCTGCATGGCCTCTAGGATCGCTTCCAACAGAGTGTGTCACTGGCAAGGCTTTGAATGCTTCTCCTTGCCCGCCATTTTGAATGGTGAATTGCAGAATCTCAAGTTATATGTTGTCAACTGATTTCTGGAACAAGAAAGAACTTGATATCTTTCTGTCTTGCAAATTAAGCTCACCCACGTCTTTATTTAGGTCTAAAATAAAGTAGCATGTTGGAATTCATCAGCTGCATGCTTGTCTTATGTGACTTTTTTTTTTTGAGACAGGGTCTTGCCCTGTCATCCAAGCTGCAGTACAGTGGCATGATCATAGCTCACTGTAGCCTTGATCTCATGGGCTCAAGTCATCCTCCCACCTTGGCCTCCTGAGTAGCTGGGACTACGGACATGTGCCACCACACCCAGCTAATTTTTTATTTTTTAGTAGACATGAGATCTTGCTATGTTGCCCAGGCTGGTCTTGAACTCCTCAACTCAAGCAGTGCTCCCACCTCAGCCTCCCAAAGTGCTGGGAATATAGAGTGAGCCACTGCACCTGGCCTGATGTGACCTTTCCAAGGCTACAATGGGGCTGCTTTTCCAGGCCTGCAGTTGTTGAAGGAATTGGGCTACTGACTTTCTGCCACATTGTAGCCAAGTTTGCATCGATTTAGTTGTGCAGAAAAGAGTTTTGTTTACATCTGTAATGTCATTTGCTTCAGTTGCCAACCGTGTGCATCCAAATCTATTTTTGGTTATTTCTGTATTGATGATTGATGAGACACTCATTACTTTGAGTTATCAAAATTACAAATTGAACTAGAAATTATTTCTCTTGAAATAGCACGGAAAGAAACAAGGAGGTGGTAAAGGGCTGTGGTATGGGGGAAATGGCTAAACTACTTCCAGACTACTTAGAAGTTTAGTCAAAGTGTCGGGACCTGCTGTGGTGGAATTCTCAGAGATTCTTGTTCTGGAGAAATTGCCAGTGCAAAAATGGCAAGGATAGAATGCTTGAGTGTTTTTCTGTAGCTCTTGTGTGACATTTTGGATCTGGGCTGGGCTTATCAGAGAGAGTAGTTGAGGCTAACTTGAAATTGGGAGCTTTTCTCCTAATGGAAGAATGTTGAGTTGTAAAACAAAACAAAACAAAACTTCATCAAATAGCTATTCTATTAATTTATTCTTAAGGAAGCCTGTGAAATAGTAATATAAACCCAAATGAAATTTTCTCAATATCTGCTCTACTAAAAAGAAAAATGTAGATGCCTTAGTGAAAGGTGGACATTTTCTATGAATTCAGAGTTGTTTTACTGAAAAAAGAAAATTTTATTTAGTTCACACAAAATTTTATTATGAACGTGTCTAGCTTCCCTTTGAAATGACTTTTATCTGAAAAATCGAGAAGTCTATAATATTTTGATTTTTATTTATGTATTTTTTATTCTTATTTTTTGAGATGGAGTCTCACTTTGTTGCCCAGGCTGGAGTGCAGTGGTGTGATCTCAGTTCATTGCAACCTCTGCTTCCCAGGTTCAAGCAATTCTCCTGTCTCAGCCACTCAAGTAGCTGGGACTACAGGCACATGCCACCACACCTGGCTAATTTTTGTGTTTTTAGTAGAGACAAGGTTTCACCATATTGGTCAGGCTGGTCTCAAACTCCTGACCTCCATCTCGATCTCCCAAAGTGCTGGGATTACAGGCGTGAACCACCATGCCTGTCTGTAATATATTTAAACGATTCCCTAAAATTAGTGTTTGGGTTGCTTTATAAATAGATGTGTAGGTTTTTTGTTTTTTTGTTTGTTTGTTTATTTTTGAGATGGAGTCTTACTCTGTCGCCCAGGTTGGAGTGCAGTGATGCCGTATCAGCTCACTGCAACCTCTGCCTCCTGGGTTCAAGCGATTCTCTTGTCTCAGCCTCCTAAGTAGCTGGGATTACAGGTATGTACCACCACATCCGGCTAATTTTTGTATTTTTAGTAGAGACGGGGTTTTTCCATGTTGGCCAGGCTGAGCTCAAGCTTCTGACCTCAGGTAATCCACCTACCTTGGCTTCCTAAAGTGCTGGGATTACAAGCGTGAGCCACCACACCTGGCCAGATGTGTGTGTTTAATCCTCAAAGCATTCATGCAGTTTGTAGATTATGCCACATATAATAAAGGAATCATATTATGACTTAAAGCTCTTTGAGAAAATTAGGAAAATATCTTTTAAATTTCAGTATTTTGGGGGGAATGTGTTTGGTTACATGGATAAGTTATTTAGTGGTGATTTCTGAGATTTTGGTGTACTCATCTCCCAAGCAGTGTACACTGTACCCAAAGTGTAGTCTTTTATCCTTTACCCCCTCCTAGCCTTCCCTCACTGAGTCCCCAAAGTCTATTGTGTCATTCTTATGCCTTTTCGTCTTCATAGCTTAGCTGCCCCATATAAGTGAGAACATAAGATGCTTGATTTTTCATTCCTGAGTTACTTCACTTAGAATAATGGTTTCCAGCTGCATCCAGGTGGCTGCAAATGTGATTATTTCATTCCTTTTCATGGCTGAGTAGTATTTCATGGTATATTTATACCACATTTTCTTTATCCATTAATTGATAGATGGAAATTTGGGCTGGTTTCATATTTTTGCAGTTGTGAATTGTGCTGCTATAAACATGCATGTACATGTATATTTTTCATATAATGACTTCTTTTTTCTGAGTAAATACCCAGTAGTGGGATTGCTGCATCAAATGGTAGATCTATTTTTAGTTCTTTAAGAAACTGTATACTGTTAATAATGAAAATATCTTGATTAATTTTGTTACTTTAAAAATAGTCCTTGTTGAAGGATAGGTTAGAAAGTCTTTTTAGTTGAGAAATGTGGTTTGGATGTCCTCTTTGTAAATTGCTTATCAGTGCTGTCTCCATGGGCCATTAGCATAGAATAGAGATGAATTGCTTGTTTATTGTCTATCTTAAGATAGAGAAGGAACTACTGCTGATAAGTTAGGAAAATATTTGATGCACATTAATAATAGATTGAGAAAAACTATTTAAAAATTGACTAATCTGAAGAATTATTTTCAGAACATACCAGTAACTCTTAAGACTATTGGGACTTAGCAATAAATGAATATGAATTAAGCAAAACTAGAGAGGAATCTGAATAAAGGTAGAAGTAGGACACTCTTGTAATCATACAACAGTCCGCTGATATTTGCTTAAATGCCTGCATAGGCAAACAATGACAGTAGATGGAGGTCGAGTGGGTCATAGATGGTTACTGTTCATGTGTCATTGTGTCATGTGCATTTCATCCTTCATACCTTAATCCCAATTCTCTCAACAGCCCAAAGGATAGGGTTTTTTTTCTTTGTTTTGTTTTGTTTGAGAAGTAGTCTTGCTCTGTTGCCCAGTCTGGAGTGCAGTGGCGCAATCTCGGCTCATTGCAGCCTCCAATTCCCGGGTTTAAGAGATTCTCATGCCTCAGCCTCCTGAGTAGCTGAGACTACAGGTGAGCCACCACACCTGGCTACTTTTTGCTTTTTTTTTTTTTTTTTTTTTTTTTTTGTAGTGTTGGGGTTTTGCCATATTGGCCAGGCTGGTCTCAAACTCCTGACCTCAAGTGATCTGCCCGCCTTGGCCTCCCAGAGTGTTGGGATTACCAGTGTGAGCCACTGTGCCTGGCCCTCAAGGATAAGTCTTTTATCTTCACTTTGCACATACAAAATTAAGGTTTACCAAACCCAAGTGAAAAAGATTGTGAGTGCAAGATCTGCTTCCAGCCCTAGAGTATACGGTGGTCCCTCCAAAAGAACCCGGTTTTTATGCTGAATAGTATTACGTGGACTTAGCGAGACTGCAGCTCAGTTGTTTACCCTGGTCTTCTTCCAGGGCTCCCAGGCTCAGTGGATTGCACCACTTGAAACCTGGTTGTACAGACTAGAAGGCTCTTGGCACCTCCATCTTGCTCACCATTTGTGTCTGCCAGTTTTGCCTACCAAGTGTCTGTTGAATCCATCCACTTCTCTTCATCTTCACTACTACCGCCTAGTCCAGGCCACCCTCACCTCTCACTTGGACACTTGCACTGGCTCAGCTGGCTTCCTTGTATCTTCCCTGTCCTTCCTTACCTTCACCAGAGTGATCTGTCCAACATTTGAGTCTTAATTTTATGCCTCGCCACTAAGATCCCTTTTGCAGCCTCTGTGGTAGGCTGAAAAATGGTCCTCCCAAAAGGTATCTATGTCTTAATCCCTAGAACCTCTCAGTGCTACCTTATAAGGAAAAGAATGAAAGGTGCCATGCAGATGTGATTAAGTTAAGGGTCTTCAGATTGGGGATTATCCTGGATTATCTCAGTGGGCCCTAAATGCAATCACATGTGTCCCTGTAAGAGGCAGGCAGAGAGAGATTTTACACACACACACACACAGGAGAAGCCGAAATGGAAACATCAGGAGAGATATTTGAAGACATTGGCCTTGAAGATTAGAGCAACAGCTGCCCTAATCCTGAATGCAGGCAGTCACCAGAGGATGGAAGAGGCATGGAATTGGACCCACCACTAGAGCCTCCCCAGGGAGTGTGGCCCTGCCAATACCTCAATTTCAGCCCCGTGATACTGATGTCACTCCCTCTTCTGGTCTACAGAACTGTAAGAGAATACATTTCTCTTGTTTTCAGCTACCAGGCTTATGGTAATTTATTATAATAGCCACAGAAAACTATTCACCTTCCCATGGCATTTAGGATTAGGACCAAAACCCATGGTAGGATTTGTCTGGCATAGCTCGGGCCTGCTTGGTTTGCCCCTTCACCATCCACTGCCTTATCTCCTTTTTTTTTTTCATATAAAGATTGAGTACCCCTTATCCTAAATGTTTGGGACCAGAAGTGTGTTGGAGTTCAGATTTTTTCAGATTTTGGAATATTTGCTTATATATAATGAGACATTTTAGGAATGGGACCCAAGTCTAAATGCAGAATTCATTTATGTTTCATATACATTTTATACACATAGCTTGAAGGTAATTTTGTACAGTATTTTACATTTTATGCATGAAACAAAGTTTTGACTGCATTTTGACTGTGAATGTCACATAAGATCAGGTGTGGAATTTTTCACTTGCGGCAGTATGCCAGCGCTCAAAAAGTTTTAGGTTTTGGAGCATTTTGGGTTTCAGATTTGTGGAATAGGATGCCCAACCTGTATTTTAAAATATTTTTATTGTATTCTTTCTAGGCTGTGGCTGTACAAATCCCAGTTAGCTCATGCTATAAAATAGACTCATGAATCCCCCTTTTATACAGTGGTTTGTAGAAAAACAGAAAAGTAAAATAGCTTTAAATTGGCAATGACTTTAGTTTTAACCAGCTTTAGAGTCCATATTAACCTTCATTGAAAAGATCAATGCTGGCTGGGTGCAGTGGCTCACACTTGTAATCACAGCACTTTGGAAGGCGAAGATGAGTGGATCACTTGAGGCCAGGAGTTTGAGGCCAGGCTGGCCAAAATGGTGAGACCCTGTCTCTGCTAAAAATATAAAAATTAGCCAGATGTGGTAGCACATGCCTGTAATCCCAGCTACTCAGGAGGCTGAGGCATGAGAATTGCTTGAACCTGGTAGGCGGAGGTTGCAGTGAGCTGAGATCGCATCACTGCACTCCAGGCTGGGCAACAGTGTGAGACTGTCTCAATAAATAAATAAATAAATAACCAGTGCTTTGTCCAATTATGCCATTCGGTAGCTTTGTCCTCCATTGCTGTGTTCTTTCCTTACTCTCTGACCTGTAGTTACCTTGATCTTTCATATTCTTGACTTTGCTTTTCTTCCTCCTGACACAGGGTTTTCATTGCACCTGGAATCTCTCCTCCAAGCTGACTCAATTTCTACTTACCCTTCAATGTCAACTCCACCTTCCTTTTCTGGAGAGGCTTTCCATGGTCTTCTAGCCTCATTTCTTTGCTATGCATTCTGTATGAATCAGGTTCCTTTCCTTTGTGTTCTCACCTCAGTTTGTAATCACGCACAGACAGCCCTTGCTTTACTTGCTTCTAATTGCACAGATTCCAGTTTCTGGAATTTAATTAAGTAACACCAGTTCTCCAGTAACACAGTTCGATTTTCAACTACTACTGTATATGAGTTAATGAGTAACTGTAGCCACTAGCTCTTCGGGCCACAAATCATTATATATATAACAGATGCACATCATGATCAGTGGCCAATCGTGTAACTTCTTTCAGAGTCTGCCTGTGATTGGTCATTGAACCTGTTATTCAGTTCACAGACAGGAAAGAGTTTCCTTGTGTTGCTTCGTTCATTCCTAGTGATGACCCACTGATATTTTACAAAAGGGATAATTGAATGAGGGCTTTGGCCAACAAAGATGAAAGTGCAGCAAAGAAAAAAGTGGTAACACTGGAAGTGACATTGAAATCAAATATAAATAGCTGATCTGGAATGTTGACATTGCCCCTATTTGAGGGACTCCGGATGTGCAGTCTCAGGCATTTAGTGAAGGGGAGTTTATTAGACATGAAGGAGGAAAGTGGTTGTAAGAAAAAAGATGCAGATGTCACAGAGGAGGTGACACTGGCCAAGAAAAACTTCACAAAGAACTCTTGGAAAGATCTCACAACATTGAAAGCACAAAGGCTAAACTGAAGCTAAGCCAAACTTTGTAAGGAGTATCACAGTTCAAAGTATGATAGAGATGCTTACTTTACATCATATATTATCCTACAACAAGAGGGCATGCCCTGCTCAAAATCCTCTTGACAAGTTTCTTACAAAGAAGGAAATCCCTTTAATGCTCAGTGCTTCTAATATTTTAAATAAGAGTTTATAAAATAAGTGTTCTGCTAATATTTCCATTTCCCTAATGTTTATAAATGGTAGAGTTCTTAAATGCTTTTTTTTTCAATTGTGGTAAAATACACATGAGGTAGTATTTTATTCATTTTTAGATTTACCGTACAGTGGCATTAGTGGCATTAAGTACAACCATCACCAGCATCCATCTCCAGAACTTTTTTGTTTTTACAAACTTTGTACCTATTAAATGATAATTTCCATTTCTCCCTAGCCCCAGCAACTGCCTTCTGCTTTCTGTCTCTGTGAATTTGTTTATGATAGATACCTCTTATAAGTGGAATCATACAGTATTTTTCTTTTTGTGATTAACTTATTTCATTTAGCGTAATGTTCGTAAGTTTCATTTATGTTATAGCATATGTCAGAATTCCCTTTCTTTTTAAGGCTGCATAATATTCCATTGTTTGTATATAGCGCATTTTGTTTACCCATTCATCCATTAATGGACACTTGGGTTGCTTCCACCTTTTGGCTATTGTGAACAATGCGTCTATGAACATGGATGTACAAATATCTGAGCTCCTGCTTTCAGTTTTCTCGGGTATATACCCAGAAGTGGAATTGCTGGATCGTATGGTAATTCTAGTTTTAATTTTCTTTCTCCCTTTTTTTTTTTTTTTTTAAAGAGATACAGTCTTGCTCTCTTGCCTAGGCTGGAGTGCAGTGGCGTGATCAGAGCTCACTGTAACCTTAAACTTGTTGGCTTAAGTGATCCTCCTGCCTCAGCCTCCCGAGTAACGAGGGCTACATGCACATGCCATCACGCCCAGCTAATTTTGTTTTTCGCAGAACTAGGGTCTCGCTGTGTTGCCTGGGCTGGCCTCTAGCTACTGTGCTCAAGGGATAGTCTCACCTTGGGCTCCCAAAACATTGGTATTACAAGTGTAAGTCACTGTGCCTGGCCCTTTTTTAAATTTTTTGAGGAGCCACTATGCTGTTTTCCACAGTGATTATACTATTTTACATTCCTGTCAGTGGTACACAAGGGTTCCAGTTTTTCCACATCCTTGTCAACAAGGATTTCTTGATTTGTTTTGGATAATAGCCATCCTAATAGGTGTGAGGTGGAGTCTGATTTACATTTCCCCGGTGATTAGTGATATTGAGCATGTGTTCATGTGCTTGTTGGTCATTTGTATATATTCTTTGGAGAAATGTTTATTCAAGTCCTTTGCCCATTTTTTAAGTGTTTGGCTTTTGTGTTGTTGAGTTTTAAGAGTTCTTTATATAGTCTGGATATTAACTCCTTATCTAGTGTATGATTTTCAGATGTTTCCCCCATTCCATGGGTTGCCTTTTCACTTTGTTGTTAGTGTCCTTTGATGCAGAAAAGATTTTAATTTTAATATAGACCAATGTATCTGTATTTTCTGTTTTTGTGTGTCCTTTGGTATCACATCCAAGAAACCTTTGCCAAATCCAATGTCATGAAGCTTTTTCTCTGTTTTCTAATAAGAGTTTTACAGTTTTAACTCTAATGCATAGGTCCTTGATCCATTTTGGCTTAATTTTTTTTTTAATGGTTTAAAGTAAGGGTCAACTTCATTCATTTACATGCGGATATCCAGTTTTCCCAGCACCATTTGTTGAAAAGATTGCCTGTTCTCCATTGAAGGGTCTTGGCATCCTTGTTGAAAATCATCTGATCATGCGTGGGCTCTGTATTCTTTTCCATTCGTCTATACGTCAGTGTTTGCACTGGTACAACACTGTTTTAATACTGTAGCTTTGTAGTAAGTTTTGAAATCAGAAAGTGTGAGGTCTTCCGATTTGTTCTTTTTCAAAATATTTTGGCTGTTTGGGGTCCCTTGAGATTCCCTATGAATTTTAAGATGGATTTTTTCTATTTATGCATGAAAGACATTGTTTATATTTTGATAGGGATTACATTGAATCTAGAGATAAGTAGTATTAGCTAATATTAAGTTTTCTAATCCACAGATATGGAACATCTTTCCATTTATTGATCTCATCTTTAATTTCTTTCAGCACTGCTTTATAGTTTTCAGTGTATTCTTTCACCTCCCTGGTTAAGTTTATTCCTAAGTGTTTTATTCTTTTTGATGCTATTGTAAATGGAACTTTCTTAGTGTTTTCAATTATTCATTGTTAGTGTGTAGAAATACAACTGATTTTTATGTGTTGATTTTGTATCTTGCCACTTTGCTGAATTTGTTTCTTTTAACCATTTCTTGTAGAATTTTTAGGGGATATTTTTGTTTCTGTTTTTGTTTTCTTGAGACAGGATCTCACTTTGTTGCCCAGGCTGGAGTGCTGTGGCTTGATCACGATCTACTGCAGTCTTGATCTTCCCAGGCTAAGTTGATTGTCCCACCTCAGCCTCCTGAGTAGATGGAGCTACAGGTGTGTGCCACTACACCTGGCTAGTGTGTGTGTGTGTGTGTGTGTGTGTGTGTGTGTGTGTGTTTTCTTTTTTTTTGTAGAGATGGGGTCTTTCCATGTTGCCCAGGCTGGTCTCAAACTCCTAGGCTCAAGCGATATGCCTGCCTTGGCCTCCCAAAGTGCCAGGATTACAGACGTGAGCCACCATGCCTGGCCATTTTTAGGGTTTCCTACGTCTAAGATCATGTCATCTGTAAACAGATTATTTTATTTTTTTTTCCTTTCCAATTTGGATGCTTTTTATTTGTTTTCCTTTACTAATTGCTCTGGCTAGGACTTCAAGTACTATGCTGAATAGCAATGGCAGAAGTGGACATTTTTGTCTTGCTCTGATCTTGGAGGAAAAGCTTTTGGTCTTTTACTATTGAATACGATGTTAGCTGTAGGTTTAATGTTTTGATAAAGTTTTTAAAAAGATCACAGGGCACTTGTGATTCTTCCCATTTATTATTAAGATCAGTTTGTGTGCTTTCAGCTTGCATAGTCCTTTTTAGGATCTTATTCTATCATATAAAGTGAGTACTGCCTGTATTCCCTAAGATAATATTTCCCCCAGCTGGACTGTGCTCCTTCAGATGAAGAAATTTGTCTGTTTGGCTCACTACTATATCCCCTGTACTTAACCTAGCCTAATGTCTATCATGTAGTAGGTACTTAGTCAATGATGTATGAATGATTCTTACTTTAAACATGAGTTTTTCTGAGTTCCCACCGTATGTGCCATGTATCCCCCATTCTCCAAATGTGTGGATTCCTTATCATAGGAAATTTGTCTGGGGTATTAGAGAGTCTCAGATAGACCGTCTCACAAGGAGGATTGCATAAGACTCCAAATTGGTATCTCTTACTTATTTTAAGGCTTGCATATATTAGACATTCTGTGTTGTATTAACTGGTTATTACAATATTGTGGTATTGTCAATTCAGCACTTAGACATGGAATATGCTTTTCCTTTGAAAATGCAAAATTCACTACAAATGGAAGATGGTAGTAAAGTGTAGTTGGTGGCAGAGTTGCTGTTGTGAGCTCGAGTTCTTCAAGGAGATCACAAAGAGACTGTGGCATTTTACTCTGGGGTATGACTGTGATAGGCAGGTACCATGGATCAGGTCAGGAGAAAAGATCTTTTAGCTCTTTTCATTCTTCAGGTGACATATTTCTTCAGAGAATTCCCTGCAGATGAAGCCTCAGCCTGGGGTCAGTAAAAATACAACCCAAAATCAGCACCTGCTATGCTGCGTATCCATATTCCCTGAGTTGTCAGATGCATGTTTAGTGGCACCATTTATCTCTTATAATTCAAAACCAAATTCTGTAAAGGGTAATGTTTGTTTAAAGTTGAGTCCTCTTTATTTTCATATATAAACTAAACATTGATTATGTGCCGACCGTGTTTAAATTACCATGGTAGGTCCTGAGAGGAGACAAAGATGGGTAAGATCCACTCCCTGCCCTCAAGGAAGTTCCCATCTGGTGAGGACAATCCACACTGCACATAATTTATTTTTATTTTTCTTGAGACAGAGCCTCACTCAGTCACCCAGGCTGGAGTGCAGTGGCACAATCCAGCTCACTGCAGCGTTGACCTCCCAGGCTTAGGTGAGCTCCTCCTACCTCAGCCTCCTGAGTAGCTGGGACCACAGGCGGCATGCACCACCATGTCTAGCTAATTTTTGTAGTTTCTGTAGAGATGGGGACTTGCCACATTGTTCTGCCTGGTCTTGAACTCCTAGGCTCAAGCAGTCCTCCTACCTTGGCCTCCTCCCAAAGTGCTGGGATTACAGACATGAACCACCATGCCTGGCCCACACAGCCTATAATTTAAATGGAACCACATGAGAACAGTAGTAACAACAGGTGTATTGGTCCACTTGGGCTGCCGTAACAAGACACCAAAGACTGGGTGTCTTAAATAACAGAAATGTATTTTCTCACAGTTCTAGAGTCTGGGAGTTTGAGACTATGGAGCCAGCATGGTTGAGATCTGGTGAGGGCTGGCTCTCTTCCTGGCTTGTGGACAGCTACTTTATGGCCATGAGGGGCACATGTGAGAGGGTGAGATTTCTTTCTTCCCCTTCTTAGACATCAACCTTCTTGGATTAGGACCCCATCCTTATGACCTCATTTAAACTCAGTTACTTCCTAAAAGCCCCATGTCCAGATATTGTCAAATTAGGGGTTAGGGCGTCAACATATGACCTTTTGGGGGACACATTCAGACCATAGCAACAGAGATACATGGCACTTACTGAGGAACCCAGTGTGCCAGGCGCTGTGCTGGCATCCTCATTCAGTCCCCCATATGCACCTGTAAGATAGGTACTATCATTTCCCCCTACTTTACAGATGAGGAAACTGGCACTCAAAAGAATTATTCTCCAAGGACACTTCAGTTAGCAGAGCCGGGACTTGAAACCAGGGCCATGGGAATTGAGGGAGTGTCAGAGGCGGAGCCTTGAGGATGAGCAGGGAAGTCTCCATCGGGGCTAGGGCAGAGCCAGCATCCTCAAACCAGGCATGTGTTATATTCAGGATCAAGCTGTTCCGTGGCTGCACAAAGGAATGTGTATTTAAAAGAATGGTGGAGGTGGACACACATGATAGGTTGGTCTGTGTTCTGTGTAGAACCATGGATTTTAGCCTTTCCCACTTGGGTAGTAAGGAGCCATTGGTAGATTTTTGTTTTGTTTGTAGAGATGGGGTCTCACTATGTTGCCCAGTTTGGTCTCAAACTCCCGGCTTCAAGTGGCCTTGGCCTCCAAGTTCTAGGATTACAGGTGTGAGCTACCATGCCTGGCACCATTGGTGGTTTTTGAGCAGAGGAGTGACATGGATTTGTATTTTAGAAAACTAATTCTGGAGGCATTGTACACAGTAAGCCTGGAGGAAAGAAAACAAGTTAGAGAGCAATTGTCATAGCCCACATGGGGCTGGGGAGAGCAAGGGAGATACATATGAAAGGTTTTAGGAGATAAATCAGTAGGACTCCTCTTTGGTTTCGATTTGATTTTTGGTTGTGGTTGGGAGGAAAAAGGAAGAATTGAGGATGTTCTGGGTCACTAGCTGGTTGATACTGCAATACAGAGTAAGAGAGGAAACACAAGAAGAGGAACAAATTTGAAGGATTAAGCAATTTTATAATTTCTTTACCAATTTGTCATCAATTAGGAAATGTTACACCAATTATTTTAACTCTCTTGGGAAAGAAATGTATGTAGTACTGAATATTGACAAAGGACTTGAAGCAGCTGGAGGAGTAATTGGAGGACCATGATTGGGACCACTAGTGATGATTTATTATAATTTAAGAAGTCAGTTAAAGCAGGGGATTATGAAAATGAATTAACATTGAATAAACATCCTGTTATTACTTTTGATGTGGGGCTAAGGCCTTTACTTTGTGAGTTTGGTGATGGATTTTTAACTTGACTTTCTTGCATAAGCCACATCTACAATACATTCCTGTGACTTTCAGTATTGGGGTCACTAAAGTGTAGTAAGAGGTTAAAATCATTTGTGAAGCAATATTGGGTAGATGCCCCTTAGTTTTACAAGTCTTTCACACTTACCTTGCTTTCACCTAACCCTAAAGCAAATTTTAAAGTCATCTGCCGTTTTCACATCTTTTCAAAGCATTTATTTATTTTTCATAAATGTAATGTTTTTGCATTCTCATTTCATGTAGTTATACAGTGAACAATGAATTCTGTAGTTGTCATTTAACAAGGCTGTATATATTTATATATAGCAATTGTTATATAACAAGGGCAATAGGAATAAACACATTTGGAAATAATCACTTAGAGACTATCAGTAAGCATAGGGCTTAACTAGTAAAGAGAAGGCCCACTGGCTTGAGTATTCAGTAGGTGAAGGGCATCTAGCTGTCTCTCTCTCTCTCTGTCTCTCTGACGTTGGTTAATCCAGAGATTTAGGAGAGTGAAGATTGGCTAAGCGAGTTGCCACTGTGTGTTACTTTTGTGTGCATGTGTAGACATCAGTGTGAAATGATAGTACTATATTATTACATTATAAATTATTGATTATTTCTAAGACAGTTACAAAGAGGAAATATAGATTGTAGGAGGCATTATGCAATGATAGTTCAAAATGAAAGTGGTGTTGGTGGAATTTTGCGTTAGATACAATAGTGAAACAAAGTGGATTGAGTTCAGGGGAAAAAATAGAGGATCTGAGAGTCTGTTGGATTACTAGAGAGAGATGAATGGAAATATTTCCTTCTAAAAATCGGATTTACATGTCAGTTGATAATTCATGCCTGCATAGACTCCTAATGCCATCAGTTAAAATTATCATTGCTTCAAAGTGAGCCCACCTACTTTCTGACCATGCTAAAAGCACAGCTAATGATAGCATCTAAAACAGCTTGCACATACAGTCCATTATAGCAGGAACTCAGTTATTTTCCCTTGATGATTAGCATTGATTCGCTAGCACAGGAAGAGAAAGCTGAAGGCTTTTGGGAATGCTGGGCTCCACCTTGCAGGAAGCCTGTGTCTGATGGAGCTCTGGTGGATGGGTGGGCAGTGAAGAAAGCACTAGCCAGTGGCCCAGCAGCGTGTTAACTGTATAAGAAAAGGGCTAAGAGTGTCATTTGCCACCTTAAGAGACCAAGCAAATTATTGTAAAATGCAGTATGTTCCCTAGTTCATGGTCCTTCCGAAATATTGGCCTCTGTCATTAGGTTAGGAATAGCTAGTAAACATGAAATATTTTAGGGACCGCTTTCCTCTTAACCTGTTGCCCTGATTTGCTTTTGTTACTTTTAATAATGGAGAGAAATTGAGCCTTTCAATACTTTAAATGGGTGTATTATATTACTTTTTCTTTTAACAATTTAAAATAGTTTATACAAAAGTGCAGCATATTATAAACAAATATAGATGTCCTTCATACTCAGAATTACATTTTGGAAAATGTTGACATTTGTAAACATTCGCCATATTCACTTCTGATACCTTTAGAGAAGTAAGGCATTACAGATACAGTTAAACTTCCCTTCCAGCCCAGCACGATTCTGTTTTCCTCTTTCCCTCTCCAGAGGCCACCAGTGTCCTCAGGCTGGTACATGTCTTTTCCATTCATATTTTATACTTTATTGCATGTTGTTAACCGTTAACAACATATAGGTTCCTGTTTTCAAATTTGCATAATAAGTATCCTTTGCAGTTTGTATTTTTCATCCGATATGTAAGTGTTGAAGTTGGCCCATGTTGAAATATATTTTAAATCAAGATCATTTTAATGTCTAAATCAAGTGTTTCATCATACAAATATATGATATGCTTAGTCACTATGGGTAACCATTTAGGTGGGTTCTGTTTTCTTAGGACCTTAACAGTGCTGTAGTGCAGCAGTCCCCAACCTTTTTGGCACCAGGGACTGGTTTCATGGGTGACAATTTTTCTAAGGGTGTTGGGGGTTGGCGGGGATGGTTTTGGGATAAAACTGTTCCACCTGAGATCATCAGGCATTAGATTCTCATAAGGAGTGTACACAACCTAGAATCCACACATGCACAGTTCACAACAGGGTTCACATTCTGAGAATCTAATACTGCTGCTGATCTGACAGGCGGTGGAGCTCAGGTGGAAATGATGCTCGCTGGCCTACTGGCTGCTCACCTCCTGCTGTGTGGCCCAGTTCTTAACAGGCCACAGACCACAGTACTGATCTGCCGCCCAGGGGCTGGAGACCCCTGCTTTAGTGAACATCTTTTCTTTTTTTCCTTTTTTTTTGAGACAGAATCTCACAGTATCGCCTGGGCTGGAGTGTAAAGGTGTGATCTCAGCTCACTGCAACCTTTGCCTTCCGAGTTCACACAATTCTCCTGCCTCAGCCTCCTGAGTAGCTGGGATTACAGGCACACACCACCACACCCAGCTAAATTTTTGTATTTTTAGTAGAGATGGGGTTTCACTATGTTGGCCAGACTGGTCTTGAACTTCTGACCTCGTGATCTGCCCACCTCAGCCTCCCAAAGTGCTGGGATTACAGGTGTTAGCCATCATGCCCAACTTAGCGAACCTCTTGATATACGTTTTTATGAACATGTGCAAAACATTGCTGGGGTATATGTCTAGACGTGGAATTGTTTGGTCTAAGGATCAGTGATACTATACATTGGCAAATCTCTCTCCAAGCGGTTTTACAGGGGCTTGTCTTGTCAATGATATGATATAATTTAAGATGTAAAAAGTCTACAAAAGAAGAAGTGAATATACTCTGTATGTTTATACAGTATAAATAAGGAGTGTGCCTAATGACATTTAGGGTTTTCGGGGTTTTTCTAAGCTGTTTCTTTATTGAACATTTCCTGTGTACTGAAGTATTGTGGAAGCTTCTGGAGCAATTTGAGAGTAGGTGCCATGACTCTCATAAAAATGTCTATATTCAGTGTCTGCAGAGCAGTACATTTTGGGGATAAAATAAAGAAAACTATGTGGAAGAAATAAGATCTGGTCTCTATTCACAAGAAATTTAGAATCTAGCTGGGACTATATAATATATATAAAAGATATACATTAATGAATAAAACTAAGTAGTTGAAAATAATGCAATTTGTAGAAGTAACTTGAAAATTAAGTTGAAGAAGTATATGTTGAACAAAGAACGAAATAAAAAACCACTCAGTGAGCTGGTTGTGGTGGTATGTGTCTGTAGTCCCAGCTATTTGAGAGGCTGAGATGGGAGGATCGCTTAAGTTGAGGACTTCGAGGCTGCAGTGAGCCAATGATCATGTCATTGCGCTCCAGCCTAGGCGACAGGGCAAGACTCAGTCTCTAAAAACAAAAATCTACTCAGTGACACCATTCTTTTTTTTTTTCTACTCCTCCTTTCTCCATCTTAGAATTAAACATTGAGAGAATGAAGTTATTAGAGCATTCATTCAGCAACAGAAAGATACAATTAAAGGGATAGGAACCACTCAGTGTCTTCTGATTATCGGGTTGGAGACACTGAGGCCAGATGCCCCGTGGGAGGTAGGGCACTCTAGATGTGTCTTGAAGCCCTGCCCATCTGCCGCCTGGTCTGTAGCTGCGCAACACAAGGCTGCAAGTGTGTGTTACCTGCTATCCCATATTCAGTGCTTTCACACATTTCATGCTGTCTCATATTCAGAGCTCACTGAAGTCTGTTACTGCACCATTAACTCTTAAGTCCATAAAGTCCCTGAGCAAAGGCACGTGGGAAGATGAAGGTTTGCCACCAGGGCAGTTCCAGGGATGGAGAAAATCTCAGGGGTATGGTATTAAGCTCGATCACAGCAGACTCAGGAGTGAAGAAGTGGTTTTGCATCTGCAAAATGTTTCTCTGGTTCCTACCAGCTCCAACATTTAGCAGTGCACAGGCAGGACAGCATTTTAACGTCTTACCAAAAGTCTGTACCACCACTGATTGGGTTTTTCACCTATGGGAATTAAACTTCTCTTCTATAATGGCAGTTGGCTGAAAGAACATTTGTGTGTCTATGTGTCTGTGTCTGTGTGTTTAATAACCAGTTTTGCTGGAGCCACAGTGCAAACCCAGGAGCGTTGGTTTCTTTCTGTGTACACAGCACTGGGGGCAAGTTACAGAGAGGGCATCATGGAAAAAGTCAGATTTTTTTCCAGGATTTTAATCAGGAGTCTGAAGAGGAGAGGGATGGACGTGCAGAGGCTGGGAGGCAAAGATCAGTCATGTGGGATGGTTTAGGGCTTGCACATTTGCTGAGCTGGACCAGAGGACCTGCATGGAAGAAGTGAGAAGCCGTGCTAGGGAAGGCCAGGTGCCTGGTGGGGGGAGGCTCAGAGCCTGGCAGTTGCGTTAGTTTGCTGTGATGCACAGTGGAAAGAGGTGACTGGTCGAGGACCAGTGGCATCCTGAAGTGTCTTCAGGGTGCACAGCTTCTGTGGCAGTTTGGTGTGGACAGAGTCTGGGGCAGGCTCTGTGTAGCAAGCCAGTCATGTGAGGCAAGGACCGAGATGAAGGTTGGTGTACAGGAACAAGGAAAGGGAAGAACATAGAGCAAGAACACAGGAGAACAAAGAAAGGTCAGGACCCTCAGCCTCCAAAGGCCTCTGAGGACGAGGGGCCATCCGCTAGAATGGAAAATGGAAATGTACTTTTGGGGAAAGGATCTTAGATTTGATTGAACAGAGCAGGCCTTTAGCAAATACAGGAATTCTTAATTTCAGGTAGGAAGATATTAGCAGCATCTGCTAATACTTCTTTTCGGAAAGATTTTTGTCATTTTAGTTCACACAACTCTGTCTGCCAGCATCATTAATTTACCTAACTTGTTGAGAAACAAAAATTCCAACAGCACCTCTGAGACCTTGCTAGTCTAAGTGTGGTTTAGGGACCAGCAGCATCAGCATCATTTAGGCACTTGTTAGAATGTAGAGTCTCTGGGCCAGGTGTGGTGGCTCACACCTGTAATTCCAGCACTTTGGGAGACCAAGGCTGGTGGATCACCTGAGATCAGGAGTTCAAGACCAGCCTAGCCAACATGGCGAAACCCCATTTCTACTAAAAATACAGAAATTAGCCAGATGTGGTGGCATGTGCCTATAGTCTCTGCTATTTGGGAGACTGAGGTGAAAGAATCACCTGAACCTGGGAGATGGAAGTAGCAGTGAGCTGAGATCATGCCACTGCACTCCAGCCTGGGCAACAGAGTGAGACTCTGTCTCAAATAAATAAATAAATAAATAAACAAACAAAAATAAAGAGTTTTAAAATAATGTAGAGTCTCAGACCCCAGACCACCTGAGTGAGAATCTGCATTTTAACAAGGGGGAAAGCGGAGATTTGTGTGCACTGCAAAGTATAAGACACTCTGCTCTGGCACACTGCCTTCCTGTGGCTTAAAAATAAAATTATAACTTAAAATGTTATGGCATATTCAGTTTTGGTTTCTGAAAGGCTGTAATAAATACCCAAAATGCCGGTTTAAAAATGCTTACATTATCAGCTATAGAAATGATGAATTTAGCAAGAAATACGCTGTCTGTATTTCTGCTCTGGAATGTAAACTGCATAGGAAGGGCCTCATTCCACTGCTTGCAACAGAGCTGGTACATGCAGGTGCCCAAAAAATATTTGTGAAATTTTATATAAGTAAATAGATGAAATTTAATTATATATTGGTGTTTTAAATTAGTTCTGTGTGCACCTTTTAAAACTATGCCTTATGTCGATCAAATTAAAAACTTCAAATTATAAAGATAAATGCTTACTCATTGATAAAGTAGAAGGAAAGAAAAGCATATATATAGAAAAACCACCCTTTACTGCCACTATTTATAGATTACATTTTAGGGTATTTCCTTCTGTGACTATTTTTACATAGTTTGTCTTACTACACATCTTATTTGTATCCTGCCTTTTCCATTTATCATAATGATACAATAACTGGTTTATTGTATGTCCTAAGCTTTAGACTAGGCATTTGAGATACTTTGTTTGCTTATTATATCCACATAAGGCTGTATAATTACATCACATTTTCACATGAGGAAACGAAGGTTGAGAGTTTGTCTGTCTTACTAGTAGTCAGATTTAGTCCATGATCAAGTTGAGATTTTAACTTGGTAGCATTTTCTAGAGCCTGTGCTTTTTCCAGCCCACTAGAGTAAGCATTTCCTTAGTTATGACTTTTTGTTGTAAAATAATATTTTGCTAAGTGAATGTGTTTAATTTGGCTAACAGTCTCTATTCCTCAATATTCTAGTTTTCTTGTTTCTCAATACTGCATATAAATACAATGAATATTTTTGCATATAATTTTTTTCTATATTTTATTTCTCTTAGGGTAGATTCTTAGAAACATTTTTAAGTCTCTTCAAATGTACACAGAGAACTTTCCAAAAGATTTGCATCAATTTTCATTCCCACCAGTCACTGTAAATATATTGTGTATTTGAATGCCTATAGATAAAGCAATATGCTTTTCTCATGCTTCCACAGAAAAAATACATTTAGATGTATTTTCTTTATGCTTCAAATAAGATGATTTTTATTTCACTTAGTTGACTTTTGTTACTGCAATACTTAGCTTTCCCTAAATATCAGCTTCTTTAGTACGTAGAATATTAGCATGAGATTCATATTCTGTCCTGCTCAAAACCCTATTTTAATAAAGTTCACAGTTTCTTAAGAAGATATACATTTACATTGATATATATTTCTGGTTTTTTTGTTTGTGTGTGTGTTTTTTGAAATGGAGTCTCACTCTGTCACCCAGGCTGGAGTGCAGTGGCGCGATCTCGGCTCACTGCAACATGGGGTCAAGTGATTCTCCTGCCTCACTAAGTAGCTAGGATTATAGGCACCTGCCACCATGCCCGGCTAATTTTTGTGTTTTTGGTAGAAATAGGGTTTCAGCATCCCTATCTCTACCAAACCAGTTGGCCAGGCTGGTCTCGAACTCCTGGCCTCAAGTGATCCACCCACCTTGGCCTCCCAAAGTGCTGGGATTACAGGCATGAGCCACTGTGCCTGGCCAACATTGACATATATTTCTTAATATCAGAATTCTTCATAAACTGGGGGTTTTATGGTTATACAACCTAGTTATTCAACTTTAATGTGTATTTAGTACCACTTGTTCTCAAAAATCAAAACATGTCATTCTTAGACTATTGTATAGTGTTTCTTTCTTTCCTTTTCTCCCTCCCTTTCTTTCTTCCTCCTTCCTTCCGTTTCTGTCTGCCTTCCAACCTCCCTTTGTTACTTCTTTTTGGTAGCAGGAAAGCAGATGATATACAGAGAAGAAAACCTATGCTTGTCGTAACAACAGCAAAACCAACCAAACTGACCTTTACTTACATATAGCTTACTTTGATCCTTTAATAAAACTATTGAAGAAGGAAGTATCTCCTACTGCTAATATTTGACATAATAGATCATTATAAAATATGACAGCTCTGTATTGAATCAGGACCATAGAGGAGATAACAAAAAATATATGAACCTGATGTGAGTAGTATACATTGTATGCCTATATTGAAATATTTTTGTGTGCCCCATAAATATATACACCTACTATGTACTCATAAAAAGTAAAAATTAAACATTAAAATAGTATTTGAAAGATGGAACACCGTCTTACTCATTTAGCCGTGTTTATTTTATACATTGTATGTTTATTTGTAGTATAGCTTTCTCAAATATCACAATTGCTTTAATATGGCAAAAAATGCATTTTGTTATTAAAACAGAGCCTCTTATAGGTAGGTTTTATCTATTATATGTATGATTTTTGTGGTCTAATAGTGATCCAATAAAACGGAAATTTAAAGATAACATTAAAGTTTAATAATTGTGTGAGACTAATAAACCAATGAATTTGGAAAACAAATACACATGTGTGCCTTCCAAAATGTGTTATAAAGTTTTGCAATTTTGAAATGATTAATAAACTATAGGACATTAATATATAATTGCATAAGCAGTTAAGGACTCATGAGAATGAGTTGATTTTGTTTAAATTTTAAATACCCTATTTCTGACTTCTTTAAATAAACGAGGTGTTTTTATGCACTGCCCTTTTGCATTTATGCAAGGCTGCCCATAGCCTGAAGGCAGGGGCCAGTTATGCCTGTATGAGTAGGAAATTAAAGGCCTTTACGATTCTGATTTGAAATTTTGAAAGAAGGACATGATAAATATTTGAGATAAATGTATAGTTTTGGTTAAAACATGTAACATTTTTCTCCTATCTCTATTCTTCTGAAATACTATTAGTTTTATATTACTGAGAAAATATTGCTTTCTTTTTGTGAACTCTGTTCCTGTTCATTAAAAAATTGTAAGTACTATATCTTTTAAGGCAACAGGAAGTAGCAGTGATTGCTGTTTTGAGGTTGTTTTTCTTAAGTGGACTTTTCAAAGACTGGAAGTTATTTTTAGGCTGAGGTGGCAATCAGTGTGTAGGTCAAAAAACAGATTTGTTATTTTCTATTGTAGAAATATGTTCTTTGAAACCCTGTAATTATTTACATTTTAAATTGTTAAAATTGAACAATACAGTTATGGAATGAATATCTCAATACATGATTATGTAGTTCTTAAGACATGTTTGCCAACTCAGGAGAAAATTTTGTAATTATGATAGGACTCCGAGCTTAAGAAGTGGCCTTTCTAATGCCACCTTTAATACTTTTTAGCATTCTATAGGTGAACAGTTCAAGAACTATATTTGTAAAGTGATGTTTTAAAGAGAGCTAACGGTAAAGGCAGGAAATCATTTAAAACATTTTGTATATTCCAGAGACTACTCAAATATTAATCCTGTTTTCAGGAGTAACTTCTTAGGCATGGAAAAGATTTTCATTTATTTAGACCAATTCATTATTTATTAACTTCATTCAATAAATAGTTACATTGTACCTACTGTATGCCAGGCACTATTTTAGTGAGTTTGTTCACTCAGTAAGTCAGCTCTAAAACATGGAAAGAAATGGAAACAATTTCACCTGCCTCATAGCCACCGTCAGTAGCTCAGCACAGATAGTCTTCTGTTCATTTGCTTGCCAGGCCGTCCTCTCACTCACTCATTGACTCATTCATTCGCTTATTTGTCGGATGCCCATTGAGGGCTTTCTGGGTGCTGATCCCTGTCCTAGGAACTGTGTGGGTGTGAGTCGTGTTCTGAAGGATGAAGGCTGAGGATCTTGAGAGCCCAGACAAGGGATCCAGCCCAACCGGTGGGAGCGGGAAGGGTGGTCTGGAACCAGCACCCTTTGGACCTAGGCTAGAGGCCAAGCAGGAACCATTGAGAACAGAGGCAGGAGGTCAGTGGCCCAGGCAAGAACCCTCACCCCTAAGCCCCCATATTTTTATTTTGATTTGGAAAATTTATAGGATTAAAGTAATAATTGGAAAGGAAATAAAAACGGAAACATTTCCTATTTACCCTATTCTTACCTGGAGACAAACTTAATTTCTGTGTTGCTGTTCTCTCTCTTAAATATCCCCTTACTAAATAGTCTGTCCATGTTAATTAGACTGGGTAATCCTAACTCAAGAAAGCATTTGGCAATTAAAAGATGGAAGACTCCGGGTCCGACCATTTTTTTCATTGGCCTTCATTTCGCTTTCTGTCTCTTTTCTCCCCTATTCTTCCCAGGCCTGGCTGGCTAGGAGCCTGGTTACCATTTGGGCTCTGAGAAGGGTGTGGCTGTCAGCCCCCAGCTCTCCATGCCTGGTTAGGCACTTGTATCCCTTGACCTGTTCACCATTTCTCCTTTCTCATTCTTCCCATAATCTGTCCTGCTTAAAACTCCTAGGTTCTAAGGGACACCCCTGTGTTGATTGCCTTTCCTTTGCTGGACACCTGAGACAGGCTAAAAGGTAAAATTTGGCCTGGTGCAGTGGCTCATGCCTGTAATCTCAACACTTTGGGAGGACAAGGTGGGTGGATCACTTGAGGTCAGAAGTTGGAGGCCAGCTTGGACAACATGGCGAAATCTTGTCTCTACTAAAAATATAACAGTTAGCTGGGCATGGTGGCCCATGCCTGTAGTCCCACCGTGGGAGGTGGGAGGATAACCCGAGCCCAGGAGGTCGAGGCTGCAGTGAGCTGAGATTGCACCACTGGACTCCAGCCTGGGTAACAAAGCAAGACCTTGTCTCAAAAAAAAAAAAAAAAAACACAAAGAGTGGGCCAGGCCGGGCATGGGGGCTCATGCCTGTAAGCCCAGCCTTTTGGGAAGCTCAGGAGGGTGGATCACCTGAGGTCAGGAGTTCAAGACCAGCCTGACCCACATGTTGAAACCCCGTCTCTACTAAAAATACAAAATT